>OLKM01007432.1:0-10000 GCA_900291075.1 Melanogrammus aeglefinus | reverse complement strand
CACACACAGTTTAACACACACTCACACACACATACAGTTTAATACACACACAGCATAATACACACAAAACAACACACAGCTTAATACACACACAACACACACACACAGTGTAATATACACACAACACTCACAGCTTAATACACACACACATTTTCTAAAGTAGTATTGCACTATCATTGCACTATGCTATGATAGTAGAGTACAATGATAGCAACGTTTGATACTGTGATAGTACTATTCTGTCATAGTACAGGACTATAGTATAGTACTACGTAGTACTTTCTTACCTGCATGGTGATCAGCAGGAAGTCCATCAGACTTCCAATCCCACAGAAACCGACAGTACAGAACTTCAGCAGTCCTGAGAGAGAGAGAGAGAGACCAGAGACCAGAGTGAGAGCGAGACCAGAGACCAGAGTGAGAGAGAAATACCAGAGAGAGAGAGACCAGAGTGAGAGAAACCAGAGTGAGAGAGAGACCAGAGACCAGAGACCAGAGTGAGAGAGAAACCAGAGACCAGAGTGAGAGAAAGAACAGAGAGAGAGAGAGAGACCAGAGTGAGAGAGCGAGACCAGAGTGAGAGAGAAAGACCAGAGAGAGAGAGACCAGAGTGAGAGAGAGAGACCAGAGACCAGAGTGAGAGAGAAAGACCAGAGAGAGAGAGAGACCAGAGTGAGAGAGAGAGACCAGAGTGAGAGAGAAAGACCAGAGAGAGATAGAGAGAGACCAGAGTGAAAGAGGGAAACCAGAGACCAGAGTGAGAGAGAAAGACCAGAGTGAGAGAGAGAGACCAGAGACCAGAGTGAGAGACCAGATACCAGAGAGAGAGAGACCAGAGTGTGTGAGAGAGAGAGAGAGAGAGAGAGAGAGAGAGAGAGAGAGAGAGAGAGAGAGAGAGAGAGAGAGAGAGAGAGAGAGAGAGAGAGAGAGAGAGAGAGAGAGAGAGAGAGAGAGAGAGAGAGAGAGAGAGAGAGACCAGAGTGGGAGAGAGAGAGACCAGAGACCAGAGTGAGAGAGAGAGAGACCAGAGTGAGAGAGAGAGAGACCAGAGTGAGAGAGAGACCAGAGAGAGAGAGAGACCAGAGAGAGACCAGAGAGAGAGAGAGACCAGAGAGAAAGAGAGAGAGAGAGAGACCAGAGAGAAAGAGACAGAGGCCAGATTGCGAGACCAGAGAGATTGAGCGAGCGAGAGGGCCATGATTGTTAGAATATCATCTGACATATAATGACTATATCGCGTTACATCTATATAGTAGGGATGGCCAAAATGTGAAATATTCTTGACCGGCCACCGAGCCGCATTAACCGGTTAATACCGGTCAACCGATCAGATTATAATGTGCTGTTTGAAATAACAGACATTTCGAGCCTGTCTCACACACACACACACACACACACACACACACACACACACACACACACACACACACACACACACACACACACACACCACACACCACATCACACCACACACACACACACACTCCCAGTGAGCGGCAGTGGCTCTAACCGCGCCACGACCTGTTTGACTGGAACACCAGGCGGCTCACTGCAGGTTGACCGTGTGTAGAGAGCAGGGCCAATCAGAAGAGGGCAGCGCTCGGAGCTCATTGAAACATTGACGCGGCTCATTTAAGAAAATGACAGCTCTGAATAGACGCCGGTTGTTTAGGACGGAGGAGACGGAAAACTTTAGTGTGAGGGATAATTTGTTTCACTTCACACAAAAAGATCTTGGAATGAGATGGCTAACTGTAGTCTTACAGCGTTCAGTCTACTGGCCATAATCATTTATAGATCATGTTCTCCGCCGCTCGCATGCGGGAATAATTAAGACTTGAGGAGAAACTAAACAGTGGGCAGGAGACGCGATGTCCGTCCAACTTCCAATAAGTCACCTCATCTGATCATCTTTGAGTGTGAAGTGAAACCAACACACACTCCACACTGACCCCAAACATGAACCGACAAGATTGATCGGTTAACGTTGATACGGTCAACCATCGGTCAAGCGGTCATCGGCTAACATCCCGACTATATAGCTGTCCTAGATCTACCTAGAGCAGGGTAGATATAGATATAGGTGTCCTAGATCTACCTAGAGCAGGGTAGATATAGATATAGGTGTCCTAGATCTACCTAGAGCAGGGTAGATATAGATATAGGTGTCCTAGATCTACCTAGAGCAGGGTAGATATAGATATAGGTGTCCTAGATCTACCTAGAGCAGGGTAGATATAGATATAGGTGTCCTAGATCTACCTAGAGCAGGGTAGATATAGATATAGCTGTCCTAGATATACCTAGAGCAGGGTAGATATAGATATAGGGTGTCCTAGATCTACCTAGAGCAGGGTAGCTATAGAGATATATAGGTGTCCTAGATCTACCTAGAGCAGGGTAGATATAGGATATAGGTGTCCTAGATCTACCTAGAGCAGGGTAGATACAGATATAGGTGCACTAGATCTACCTAGAGCAGGGGTAGATAGATATAGATTATAGGTGTTCCTAGATCTACCTAGAGCAGGGTAGATACAGATATAGGTGTCCCTAGATCTACCTTAGAGCCAGGGTAAGATATAGATAATAGGTGTCCTAGATCTACCTAGAGCAGGGGTAGGATATAGATATAGGTGTCCTTATATCTACCTAGAGCAGGGTAGATATACAGATATAGCTGTCCTAGATCTACCTAGAAGCAGGGTAGATATAGATATAGGTGTCCTAGATCTACCTAGAGCAGGGTAGATATATAGATATGCTGTTCCTAGATCTACCTAGAGCAGGGTAGATATAGATATAGGTGTCCTAGATCTACCTAGAGCAGGGTAGAATACAGATATAGGTGTCCCTAGATCTACCTAGAGCAGGGTAGATTATAGATATAGGTGTCCTAGATCTACCTAGAGCAGGGTAGATATAGATATGTGTTCCTAGATCTAACTAGAGCAAGGGTAGATATAGATATAGGTTGTCCTAGATCTACCTAGAGCAGGGTAGATATAGGATATAGGTGTCCTAGATTCTACCTAGAGCGGTCAGGGGTTAGATATAGATATAGGTGTCCTAGATCTACCTAGAGCAGGGTAGATATAGATATAGGTGTCCTAGATCTACCTAGAGCAGGGTAGATATAGATATAGGTGTCCTAGATCTACCTAGAGCAGGGTAGATATAGATATAGGTGTCCTAGATCTACCTAGAGCAGGGTAGATATAGATATAGGTGTCCTAGATCTACCTAGAGCAGGGTAGATATAGATATAGGTGTTCTAGATCTACCTAGAGCAGGGTAGATATAGATATAGGTGTTCTAGATCTACCTAGAGCAGGGTAGATATAGGTGTTCTAGATCTACCTAGAGCAGGGTAGCCCAGGTAGAAGCGGTCGGCCCCGAGCCATCCCAGGAACAGAGACAGAGCCACGGCCACCTTGTAGGAGTACCCAGTCCTAGGACACACACACACACACGCACAATTAGACTACATTAAAGGTGACATAATATGAAAACACTTTTCCTTGGATATGGGGTGTTGTTTTGGGTCTCTTGAGCTCCCACATGCATGTGTGTGTGTGTGTGTGTGTGTGTGTGTGTGTGTGTGTGTGTGTGTGTGTGTGTGTGTGTGTGTGCAGCGAGTCCTTCTTACACGTTCCTGCAGGGGGCAGTCTTGTTGAAGCCCACCTCCTCTCCACTGAAGCGGAGCTCTGTGCCGTTGTCCAGGCGACAGGTAATGTTGGGGGCAGGCAGACATTCCACTGAGGAGAGACAGCATGGCCTCGTTAGGGGCTGGGTCAAGCTACACCACCCCTCTACACCACCCCTCTACACCACCCAGGCCCGCCGCTCCCTATACGCAGAGTGCGCAGAGCGCAGGACACTCACCCCTCAGTAACGAGGACACTCACCCCTCAGTAACGAGGACACTCACCCCTCAGTAACGAGGACACTCACCCCTCAGTAACGAGGACACTCACCCCTCAGTAACGAGGACACTCACCCCTCAGTAACGAGGACACTCACCCCTCAGTAACGAGGACACTCACCCCTCAGTAACGAGGACACTCACCCCAGGCCAGGCGGCCACTGCAGCTCTCCGCCTCCTGCGTGGCCTCGTCGATCTTTGGGTCTCTGCAGAGGTACGTGGGGGGTTCAGGAAACCAAAGGACAGAGACTCGAGGGGTAACGGTCCGTTTAGGTCTGCTCCGGTGGGCCGCGGCGGAGCTCAGACACGCCCCTTAGAGGACCGTGTAGGAGACACCTTCCGCAGGCCCCTTCAGGACAGACGGGGTGATCGACAGGTGCCCCCCCCCCCTCCCCCTCCCCTAATGGGTTTTTATAATGGAGCAGGGAGCTCTCGGTCCGAGGTCTAGGTGGTACTACTTTAGAACAGTGGGTATTCTAGGGTCCGGGTCGAGACAGACAGACAGACAGACAGACAGACAGACAGACAGACAGACAGACAGACAGACAGACAGACAGACAGACAGACAGACAGACAGACACACAAACACACAAAGGACACATTACGGAGTTCCATTAATAAACGTGGAGCCATGATAGACTTGTGCTGAGGGTTAGCATCAGCTAGCCTAGCATGTCATCATAGGTAAACAGCGCTGAGCCTGAAGGATATTGTCCGAGGCGGAGGTTTCCGCAGCTGTCCAGCTTTTCCCCCAGGACCCCCGTGGTGAGGTGGTGCAGGACGCAGGAGAACCATCCGAGGAGAACCCAGAACCGTAAACACAACCAGTGAGCCGCCATGTTCCCAGTCACCAGCGAGAGTCACGTGACACGAGAGAGCTGCCATGTTTGGAGTCCCGCCTGTCACGTGTTGCCAGTGAAGCGCCATGTTTGGAGTCCCGCTGGTCACGTGACTCGTTTGTTTTTGTCAGGTGGTGGTTTCGCCAGGCGGCTCCAAACTAACTACAAAGATGGATCCCGTCGAACGACGTTACAAGTCTTTCGCCTGCTAGGTGGCCAACCGGTTAGCCGACTGTTGTCATGAAGTTACAAAGGTACGTGTTGGGTCTAAACCGGGTTGTCTTTATTCTGAGGATGATAATTAGTTGTTAATTATTATAATTACAAAGTTGTGTTGAGCCTGGAGGGAGCCCGTTGCCTGTTGAATATTTGTTTGGTCAAACATTGATCCAACTTTAAAAAGTTAGCAGAGCACCTGTTTCCTGGAAACGCCTCCCATATATGGGCCTGCAGGGAGACCTGTCAGCTGACGTCACCCCAACCACCCCCCCTTTGATAGGTTAGCTTCACTTCCTGTTCTAAGGTGAGCCACCCAGGTGAGGCACACGGGGCACGTCCCTGGTTGTTGTTTATTTCGCTTGTTTGGACTTCGAAGGTGAAGCAGTTGCTGTGATTGTGATGTTTATCTCTCCCTGCCTGTCTACCTGCATGTCTGCCTTTCTCTGTCTCAGTCTCTCTCTCTCTCTCTCTCTCTCTCTCTCTCTCTCTCTCTCTCTCTCTCTCTCTCTCTCTCTCTCTCTCTCTCTCTCTCCCCCCCCACCCCTCTGTAAACAAGACATGCTAATGGTTAGCTTCGCTTTAACTAGAAGGGAACAGGTTAGAGAAGTCGGAGAGAAGTTACATAATAGTTAAAAAAAAAGACTGAACCATAATGTTTTATGTATTGTTTTGTCTCTCCCTTGGTTGAGAAAGCTGTGACAGCGAGAGAGAGACAGAACACCAGAGAGACAGACGGGACCATGTACGACAATGTACCTGCAGGTCAGTATTATAGTCTCTGATCTACAGTGTAATACTCTCTGATCTACAGTGTAATAGTCTCTGATCTACAGTGCAATAGTCTATGATCTATAGTGTAATAGTCTCTGATCTATAGTGTAATAGTCTCTGATCTACAGTGTAATAGTCTCTGATCTACAGTGTAATAGTCTCTGATCTACAAGTGGTAATAGTCTCTGATCTATATTGTAATAGTCTCTGATCCATAGTGTAATAGTCCTGTGATCTATAGTGTGTAATATCTCTCTGATCTACAGTGTAATAGTCTGTCTCTAATAGTGTAATAGTCTCTGATCTACAGTGTTAATCAGTCTCTGATCTATAGTGTTATAGATCTCTGATCTATAGTTTAATAGTCCTCTGATCTGCAGTGTAGTAAGTCTGATCTACAGTGTAATAGTCTCTGATCTACAGTGTAATAGTCTCTGATCTACAGTGTAATAGTCTCTGATCTACAGTGTAATAGTCTCTGATCTACAGTGTAATAGTCTCTGATCTATATTGTAATAGTCTCTGATCCATAGTGTAATAGTCTGTGATCTATAGTGTAATATTCTCTGATCTACAGTGTAATAGTCTGATCTATAGTGTAATAGTCTCTGATCTACAGTGTAATAGTCTCTGATCTATAGTGTTATAGTCTCTGATCTATAGTGTAATAGTCTCTGATCTGCAGTGTAGTAGTCTGATCTACAGTGTAATAGTCTCTGATCTACAGTGCAATAGTCTCTGATCTATAGTGCAATAGTCTCTGATCTACAGTGTAATAGTCTCTGATCTACAGTGTAATAGTCTCTGATCTACAGTGTAATAGTCTCTGATCTATATTGTAATAGTCTCTGATCCATAGTGTAATAGTCTCTGATCTATAGTGTAATATTCTCTGATCTACAGTGTAATAGTCTGATCTTTAGTGTAATAGTCTCTGATCTATCGTGTATTAGTCTTTGATCTATTGTGTAACAGTCTTTGTCTCCAGTGTAACAGTCTTTGTCTCCAGTGTAAGTCTCTGTCTCCAGTGTAACAGTCTTTGTCTCCAGTGGCTCCATTGTAACAGTGTTTGTCTCCAGTGTCTCCAGTGTAATAGTCTTTGTCTCCAGTGTAGCAGTATTTGTCTCCAGTGTACCAATCTTTGTCTCTCGTGTCTCCAGTGTAACAGTCTTTGTCTCCAGTGTCTCCAGTGTAACAGTCTTCGTCTCCAGTGTTACAGTCTTTGTCTCCAGTGTCCCCAGTGTAACAGTCTTTGTCTCCAGTGTAACAGTCTTTGTCTCCAGTGTCTCCAGTGTAACAGTCTTTGTCTCCATTGTCCCCAGTGTAACAGTCTGTGTCTCCAGTGTCCCCAGTGTAACAGTCTTTGTCTTCAGTGTCTGCAGTGGAGCGTCAGCAGGTGCTGGCGGCTCTGGAGCGGCTGCAGACCAAGCTGGTCCAGAAGGAGGAGTGGGGCCCCAGCCGGTCCCTGGGGGCCCTGAGGGACACCCTGCAGAGGCCCCTGCTGGGCCACATCCTCACCCTGCAGCACTCAGTCAGACACCTCAGAGACCAGGTCCGAACCGCACCTAAGCACACTGTACCATGTAACTCTAACACACTATACCAGGTTACACACTGTACCATGTAACACACTGTACCATGTAACAGACTGTACCATGTAACTCTAACACACTATACCAGGTAACACACTGTATCAGGAAACACTAACTCACTGTACCAGGTAACACACTGTACCAGGTAACACTAACACACTGTACCCTTTAACTCTAACACACTGTACCAGGTAACACTAACACATGGTACTAGGTAACATTAACACACTGTACCAGTTAACTCACTGTACCAGTTAACACTTACACACTGTACCTTGTACCACACTACCAGTTAACACAGTGTACCAGGTAACACAGTGTACCATTTAACACACTACCAGTTAACACTATGACACTGTACCAGGTAACACACTGTACCAGGTAACATTAACACACTGTACCAGTTAACACTATCACACTGTACCAGGTAACACACTGTACCAGGTAACACCAACACACTGTACCAGGTAACACACTGTACCAGGTAACACTAACACACAGTACCAGGGAACATACTACCAGTTAACACACTGTACTAGGTAACTCTAACACAATGTACCAGGTTACTGGTAAAGTATGCTAGAGCTCTAGCGAGTGTGAGCTAATGTGCTAGCGGTAGCGTGAGCTAAAGCTCTAGCGTGAGCTAACGATCTAGCAGTAACGGGTGGTAAGGCTCTAGCGGTGGTGTAGCTAAAGCTCTAGCGGTAGCATAGCGTGAGCTAAAGCTCTAGCGGTAGCGGGAGGTAAGGCTCTAGCGGTAGTGTAGCTTAGCGTGAGTTAAAGCTCTAGCGGTAGCGGGAGGTAAGGCTCTAGCGGTAGTGTAGATTAGCGTGAGCTAAAGCTCTAGCGGTAGTGTAGCTTAGCGTGAGCTAAAGCTCTAGCGGTAGCGTGAGCTAAAGCTCTAGCGGTAGTGTAGCTTAGCGTGAGCTAAAGCTCTAGCGGTAGTGTAGCTTAGCGTGAGCTAAAGCTCTAGCGGTAGCGTGAGCTAAAGCTCTAGCGGTAGCGTGAGCTAAAGCTCTAGCGGTAGCGTGAGCTAAAGCTCTAGCGGTAGCGTGAGCTAAAGCTCTAGCGGTAGCGTAGCGTGTGCCAGCGGCCCCGCCCTCCCTGCTGGCGGCCTATCCCAGCCCATCTGTATTCAGGGCGTCGCCGCTGACGCCAGCCGTCCAATACACTCTCCTTCCCCTCTCTCCTCCCCCTCCCCCTCCTCTTCCTCTGCCGGCGCATTAAGATAATACCCATCTGATGCAGGCTCCAGTCTAAGTGCTTCCAAGGTCACAGAGATGAGGAGGAGGAGGAGGAGGAGGAGGAGGAGGAGGAGGAGGAGGAGAGGGGGAGGAGGAGAGGGGGAGAAGGAGAGGAGAGAGGAGAGAGGGGAGAGGAGAGGAGGAGAGAGGAGGAGAGGAGGGGAGGAGAGGGGAGAGGAGAGAGGAGAGAGGGGGAGAGGAGAGAGGAGAGGAGGGGAGGAGGAGGAGGAGAGAGGAGGGAGGAGGAGAGGAGGGGGAGAGGGAGGAGGGGAGAGGAGGAGGAGGAGAGAGAGGGAGAAGGAGAGGAGAGAGGGGGAGAAGGAGGGGAAGAGAGAGGGAGGAGGAGAGAGGGGGAGTGCAGCTATAGCTGGACCACCACCTCTGGACTCTGTCTCACTCCCCGCTCTCCTCCTCTCTCTCTCTCTCCCCTCCCTCCCTCCCTCCCTCTCTCTCTCTCTCTCTCTCTCTCTCTCTCTCTCTCTCTCTCTCTCTCTCTCTCTCTCTCTCTCTCTCTCTCTCTCTCTCTCTCTCTCTCTCTCTCTCTCTCTCTCTCTCTTTATTATGTCCTGTCTGGTGGATGAGGAACGGCCGGGCGAGCCTCTATTGATGAGATGGGCTCAGATCTGCTCTGTCAGCCTGATCCACTCCCACCGTGGGGGAGGCAAGGTCATTAATGCAGGGAGGGGGGAGAGACGGAGGGAGAGACAAAACACATATACACACGCAGAAGAATCACACAACACACACACACACACACACACACACACACACACACACACACACACACACACACACACACACACACACACACACACACACACACACACATTTGGTCAGTTTAATTAATTTAATTGTGTACCTTTTTATTCTTGATTCATTTGAGTTCTCTCGCCCTGTCTCTCTCTCACCCTCTCTCTCCCCCCCTCTATGTCTCTCGCCCTGTCTCTCTCTCTCCCCCTCTGTCGCTCGCCCTGTCTCTCCCCCTCTATGTCTCTCCCCCTGTCTCTCTCGCCCGGTCTCTCTCTCCCCCTCTATGTCTCTCACCCTGTCTCTCCCCCCTCTATGCTCTCTCGACCCATGTGACTTCTCTCTCCCCCTCTGTCGCTCGCCTCTGTCTCTCCCCCTCTATGTCTCTCCCCCTGTCTCTCCCCCTGTCTCTCTCGCCCGGTCTCTCTCTCCCCCTCTATGTCTCTCACCCTGTCTCTCCCCCTTTATGTCTCTCGCCCTGTCTCTCTCTTTCCCCCTCTATGTCTCTCGCCCTGTCTCTCTCTCTCCCCCTCTATGTCTCTCTCTCTGTCTCTCGCCCTGTCTCTCTCTCTGTCTCTCTCCCTGTCTCTCGCCCTGTCTCTCTCTCTCTCTCTCTCTCTCTCTCTCTCTCTTCTCTCTCTCTCTCTCTCATTCTTCTCTCTC
>OLKM01007430.1:0-11843 GCA_900291075.1 Melanogrammus aeglefinus | reverse complement strand
ACATATAAGGCCTCAAATATTCTGAGGCTCGGAGTCGTGATATTTCTATGCAGCTACGATTACTGTATAGAGAAGCGATATGAGGTCCATCATTACGGGGCAGGAAATTCGCCATGCGCGAACACTGGGTGCGTCTAAGGAGGTGTCAAAAGGATTGACGTATTTCGCCACGTCCTCATCGGTGCTACAGGTGTGGCCCTCGAGACGCGAGCGGCATTCTCCCTAGGTTATGAACAAGACCATGTACTCTTCTTTACCTGGGGCAATTCCAGTCCTTGTAGGCACATGAGGTTCAAGTAGGTGGTGGTCTTTCTCAAAATATCTTCCGTTCCATCCCGCGGAAACCCCAGTGGCTTCTGACGAATTGGGCATTGCCTGTTTGCCAACTGGAGGTGACTGCATGTTAACAGCGGTTCGTGAGACAGTGGACCGTGATGCCGTGGCTGCCTCCATGCCAGTAAATGAGAGAAAACGTTCATTGGACTTTCCCCACACCAAATACCATCTCGCAGGACAAATAATACAGTTGTTAAATAAGAAGTTTAGAACAACAAACAGTGCAAAAATGTTTTGTTAATTTTTCATTCTTACTGAAATTGCCAGAGGCAATTGCCTTAGCACTGGATTCCATCTTCGTTATCCATGTTGCAGCTCGAAGAATTTGAAATCAAACAAAGGTTATTGTGACCTCCCAATCCCATGTGTCAACCCTAGATAATCACATTAATAGTTAGATTTTTAGTACAGTAAATTTAGGAATAGCAACTCAATTGGAGTTTGCTCTCGTCTTGAGAACCTCGTCCTCAAGGCTGAGAACTGTACCGTTCCTGTAGATCGCGGTAACAGACACAGACTTTTGAAATACACCAGGTGAACCAGCTTCATTTTCTTTTCGCGTTTTGTTGTGGATTGGAACAAGTGACGCAGGGTCTGCTTCAATAGTGGCCTCACCACAGACCAAAGGTCTACGAGGCATAGGCGTAACATTATCGCTATTCCAATTTTTGCAAACCTCAGTTGATTTATTGTTATAGCAGACGTTCTTAAAAACACACATTTTCTAATGCATTATCTTTTTTGCAAGCTCCAATACAGCACAACAGTAATTTCGTGTGAGAGTGTTTTGTCATAGGTTATTGCTGTCTATTCATCTAGAATTGTGGCCAGATGTGGATCCTCGAACATTGTTGCATTGATTTGGTAGTGTAGCCTGGAGTCAAGACATCTGTTTGCAGTGTTCCCTGTTCACAATAAATGATATAGCAATTACAAAATAACTGGGACCATTTCCCACCATAAACAATGGTACGAGGGCCGGTGTGGGGAAGGGGAAGTGGTGAGGATGACCGGGGAGCGGGAGGCGGGTGGGGGGGCTGAGGGGGGGAGTGGCGGGAGAAGAAAGCGCGGAGGAGGGTGGTGGGGGGGGAGCCCTAATTTCTTCTTTCACCTGTTGTTTATAACCTTCTTAACTTCCGAGTGAGGTATTTGGAGGCACAAGGGGGTGCGTTTGCCCGCCGGGCTCGCCAGTTCAGAGAAGACCTCCTTACCTGTAATTATTATGCTGCACGACCTTTGCATTCATATGTCCCATAAAGCTAAGCAAGGGACATGTCTATAACTGACCCTGGCCCTTTGCAGACCCATCTGGCGACACAGCCTCTCTGTCCAAGGAATGGAAGAAGCACAAGGCTGCACCCTCACAGCGCAGCTGTTTGATCCGACATGCAGAAGTGCAAGCTCTATAACTGGCACAGTCCCGCGAAGTTATTGCAATTTTTTTGGATGAGCCGCGCATCGCCACTCCAAACTCCCAGCCATTATGTTTGCAGAAGCACTCAAACAGCCCAGTTCAGAGCATATCTGAAAATATGTCACATATTTTGCAAGCAGTGACCATAGTTGCAAACAGTACCGAGTTGCGGAACTGGAATTAAGAAAAGATTTACTGTGAGTTACGTATGTCCAGTCATTCATAGTTCTCTGTCACTGGAACCTGGTGAGAAGGGGAAGCCGAGCGGGAGAGACAGGTAGTCGCGTGGGGGGGAGGGTCCGAGGGAGTGTATGATGGGAGGGGGGGCGGAGGAGGGGGGGGGTGTGGGGGTGGCGAGTGGGGTGGGGGCGGACCGGGTGTGGGTTCACCGATCGACTTTGTTGATATTAAATACTCTTAACATCATGAGAGGAGTAATAAGTCATACATTGTTCAAATAATGCCTTGGACTCCGCACTCCACTTATTCTATCACACACACACAGGCACACACACACACACACACACAGCACACACACACACAACACCACACACACACAGCACACACACAGCACACACGGCCACACACACCTTTTGGAGAAAGGCCAGACGGGGTCAACAGTCTTTCCCCCAGCATGAAGTCTACAGAAACCTCAATAGGCGTCCGACGTACAGCCCAAGGTTGGGTCGATTCCAGAAACCCCCTGTTTAAGAGATAAGGGAAAGAGTAAGAGATAAAGAAGAATGTGAGGCCAATTAAGGGTTTTATGATGCAGCATGTAAAAGGAGTGTTTGAAAGCATTTTACATAAAAACAGTAAGATGAACATTATCTGATAAACTAAAGTTATTAGACATTTGTCGATAAAATTAAATTATCATTTCTTTTGGAGCATAACGTATATATGTAATAAGTTAAATGAACAAATGTATATGTAAACTAACAGAACCAAAAAACAAACTGTCTCACCATCGGAGATCTTTGTGCTGACAGTCAAGCAGGTCCTTGCAGATGCGGCAAGGGGAGTTCTCACGGGTGCCCAGTGGTTTCTTGATTGCGACTCGGGATCACAATCACCAGGTAGTGCAGTGTCTTGAAGTTCTGAGGTTGTAGTCAGGCAGAGCCTTTCGTGCTCTGGAAACTCTGCGCGGAAAGAGGACGAAGGATCATGGGATGTATAGAATGTGATAGAATTTGAAGGCGATGACCAGAGAATGTCCACAATGCCCAACTGGTGTGTCCCATCGCCATGAGGCAACCAATAAGTACGGGCAAATGGCCCTTAACCTTGTTTGACCACACATATGGAGGCAGGGGTTAAGCTGAAGTGGGCGATAGCCAGCGGCAGCACACAGTAAGCCTTGTACATCATAGAAAAAGAAAGAACACGAACTTTTCGTTGTCCAGAAAAACCTAGCAGTGGTAAACGCATAGCCAGATTTAGCGAAACAGAGGCGTCCCGCCTCCGAGCCCACCGTACAGCACCGCTCGTGGAGAAGCGGAGGGCCATTAGTGACACACAAGGATCAACTCAAAAGTTAAGTTTATGTCCAGAGGGTAGCTTATCTTCCATTCAGGATGGAAAATAAAGTTGATGGGGATCTCTCTTTATTCATCCAATTATCTTAGGCCAAACTTATTCTTCATAAATGAATAAATCCATTCCAATAAGCAAATTATCCATAATTTCCAGTATTTACTCTGGTCTTCTAAGCAGCGTTGGAACGTCAAAAGTGTGATGACTGTGAGTATCGTATATCGAAGCTGTAGGGTTCATAAAACAAGTTAAATACAAGAATTAAATTTGTTAATTGTAATTGTTTGAAATGGAAAGAAGTGGGACTAAACCAAGGCTCTTATATGAAGATGATAAACAATATTAGGACCCACATATCATGAATAAGCCTCAAGGAAATCCATTGAAATAAGCGCTCGTTCATGGCCTTGTTCCTTAACACTTTGAAGGATGCATATCTTCCCCAGAGCCAAGGCAAATGAAATCTGATGAAAAGCCTCCCTCACGTTTAACCTATTATTTCTCTGGAAACCATTAGCATGAAAAAGAAGAAGTAGCTTAAAACAGGGACGTGAAACTGCTAGTCCATGCCATACCAGATGTGCTAGGGTTCGCTTTCACAGAGTCTTTCCCAGCAATGCTCGCAGGAACATGGTAATGCGTATTAATCTCATAGTCATTTCCATTCTTGTCGTTCTTTGTCAAAAAAAGAAAAGGGTGCTATAAAACGCATTGAAACCAATTAAATCTGAAATATAAAATACTATCGTGAATTGCATTGCAAAACTAGAATTGTCAATGAATTGGAATATGCCAACTCAAACGTAATCCGTAGCATATTATATATGATAAAGTGCCCAATCTAAGATCTGACAATTTATGTTTATTGAAGAACAGATTGTGTGTAAATGTTTATTCATGTCTTTTTATGGTTCAAACAACACAATTAAAAGACATGCAAAGTCTTACGTCATGGCACCGAGGGAGGGACCAGGAGGCCCCTTGGATGACAGGAAATAAACCACACACAAACATGAGCGAGTGCATTAGAAAAATTGTCCACTGGGAAATTTGCAGCAAATGCCAACATTTAAGGTGTGTATCTTAGTAATAGAGACAAATTTGTGATATGAGTGTACTCTGGTATTCTAAAACAGATATAGTGAAATACCCGCCTTAATCGATGCTCGTGTGAGTATTAACACATTTTGTTTCAACATTTACCGCGTGTATACACCATTTTTGGCGGGACCCAATCTTTTCAAGACAGACGAATGCTAATGTATTGTGACTTCATGGGGCCCTGAGTCTTGCGACTGCAGCGCCATTGAACTTTCTACACGAACGCAGTATTCACGCATTCTAGTTGTTCTCCGGAGTAAATCTGCGCCACTCGACACTTGAGCAACACACTGAAGAGGTGTGTGCTTAATAATAAAATAATAGATACGATGATAACCAATAATAATAAGTAATAACACATTAACTTGTGCAAAGTATATCCCAGCCTTCCCAAACACAAAATCTGTATTTTAAGGGGATGTGGCCAACCTGGCCTGGGCCAATTAAGACATGGGGAACACCTGTTGGAGAGGCAGTGCAGGGCTTGAAATAGCCTGCTTCTCCACTCACCTCGGGTCTCTCACCAGCCCATGTGGATTCCTGCAGGAGAGAACCGGTCCTCGTGGGTGACGGATTATTCCACCCCACTATGGAAAGGACCGTGGAATTCTCGCCAGGTTTTTTTATTTGCATTTTGAGAGACTTTGTTTGCTTTGAAATAAACATGCCTTTTAGGCCTGTTTCTCTCTGAGAATGGTGTTCCTGTTTGGAGGAGGTGGTTCGCTCACGTCGTGCTGGGTTGTCACAGATGAGTGGACAGATGGCGAGCACTGCGAGGCAAAACTGACCGAGCTACGGCCATTTTTTGGGGGGCGACACCAACCTCAAGCAACCCCCCAACAGAGACGAACGCAGCTGGAGACGACGCCGCCAGAGACGACGCCCTCCAGAGAACGACGCAGCCGAGATAGTGGCCGCAGGAGATGAGGCGTGGACGGTAGACGAGGCCGCGAGGACGACGAGGCGTGACGGGAGACGAGGCAGCCGCCGGCCAGCAGAAGCAGCCATGCTGTGCACGGACCGCCGCTCCTCTGAAAAGGCCACCTGAGGCTTCAGCGAAGGGTGGGGCGAGTGTGGCACGCCCCGGCCTGGGCCAATTGAGAACATGGGGAACACCTGTGGGAGAAGCAGGGCTTAAATAGCCTGCTTCTCCTCCACTCATTCGGGCTCTCCCAGCACGATGTGGATCCTGCACGGAGAGGCTGGGTCCTCGTGGGTGACGGGATTCCACCGCACGATGGGAGGGACCGTGGTGGTTCCACCCAGGTTTTTTTGTGTTATTTGCATTTTGTAGAGAACTTTGTTTGCTTTGAATAAACCTGCCTTTTAGGCTGTTCTCTCCTAGAATTGGTGTTCCTGTTTGGGAGGAGCGTGGTTTCGCTCACCGTGGCTGGGTTGTCACAGATGGTGGAGAATGCAGGCAACTCGACCAAGCTACGGGCCATTTGTTTTGGGGGCGACACCAACCTCAAGACAACCCCCAAACAGAGACGACGCAGCTTGGAGACGACGCCGCCCAGAGACGACGCAGCCGAGAAGTGGCCGCAGGAGATGGAGGCGTGGACGGTAGACACGAGGCCGGCGGAGACCGAGGCGTGAACGGGAGACGAGGCACGCCGGCAGCAAGAGCAGCCATGCTGTGCACCGACCGGCCGCTTCCTCTGAAAGGCGGCACCTGAAGGCTTCAGCGGAGGGTGGGGCGAGTGTGGCAACCGCCGGCCCTGGGCCAATTGAGGACATGGGGAACACCTGTGGAGAAGCAGGGCTTAAATAGCCTGCTTCTCCACTCATTCGGGGCTCTCCCAGCCATGTGGGATCCTGCACCGGAGAGGCTGGTCCTCCGTGGGTGACGGGATATTCCACCCACGATGGAGGGGGACCGTGGATTCCACCCCAGGTTTTTTTTTGTTATTTGCATTTTGAGAGTCTTTATGCTTGCTTTGGAAATAAACATGCCTTTTTGGCTGTTCTCCTTGAATTGGGCCTCCTCTTCTTGTGGGAGGAGGTGGTTTGCTCACCGTGCCAGGTTTGCCACAGGGAAATTAAAACGTTGGTGTTAAATTATTTGGGAAAGCTGAATAGCCGGTAAGAATTCTCACTTTAAAAAAAAAAAAACGCGTGTACAGAAACACATCTTTTCTTGACACATATCGTGTGTACAAGACCATAACTTTTAGGATTTGAGTAGTTGAACGTGAGAAAACAGTTTTACCGCGAGGTGAATGTTTAAAAGATTGAACTAATGCGGGTGATGTTTGGCGCGCAATTCAAACTGTGTGCTGCACCAATCTGTTTTTAAACGCACGCAAGCTAAACACTTAATACATAATACAGTCCGTGGGCAAATATTAACGGGGAGGGGACACATGCATATTATGAACACAAGTCGATATAATTGTATACAATTACTGGTAACAATGTTTTTACGGTATTGACGCATATCAAATAGACCCACAGTTGCGGGCCACAGTACCGCATATAATGGGCAAAAAAAAAAAATGTTAAGTTCTCTTTGCCGAAATTTACATGTTTTCTGAAATTGTAGAAAACATGTGAATTATGCCTATTTTTTGGCCATAAACTGAGCCCTTTCAAGTTTGATATTCATGTGGTCATCATGCATCTGTCTCAGTGGAGACTGCAAACGCACTGTCAAAATATCAACTCAAGTTCAAATCAGCCGTCTCTTAAGAGCTTAGGGTAGGCGATTTTTTTACTGAAATATTTAGCAAAAATGTCATAGCCAGTTAGCTATATGTAGGCGAAGTGCTCTGAGAATATCTGCACATCACTTTGCTCTCCCCTGCCTCTGTGTGCCCCCCCCAAAAATTGCCACCGCTCATGTACACTTTGACCAATCAGAGCGAGGCTCAGATTCTCCGTTCTTATTGGCTGTGGGACTGTCCGTCAACTTGGCACCGACATTCGTTGCGTCCCCTGCGTGAGCGTTCACCGACGCCTAGCAGCTTATATGCTAACAAAATTACAGTTGCCACTTAGTTTGCTAACTTGCTTGGCTGATGACAAGCTACCTTTCTACCAGCGCAATTACAATGATTTTAAGATAACATACATGGTATGTCTGTGAGTAAGATGGTTGATGCTATATATGTACTTATGGCAGTTATCAGCACTAATGTTTAATTACCTCGGAATCGGACATGGTGTTTCGTCTTCCTATCAATGTAACTGAATTCACACATGAACGCGCATCACTGACGTTCGGAGGGGAGGAGCGTACAGCAAGGTAGGCGCGTGGGAGGGGAGGGACCAAGAGAGAACGCAACGGAATCTCAACGGCTGTTTTCCCCAAAATCGCATACCCTAGCTTTAAAGGTTGGGTTACGGAATTTCTCTTTTTTTGGCCATTTCTGCAAAATTACTTAATCCTTATCATAACCCACTTGCAGCCAACTGAATTAGAAGTACTGACATGAAAATTAAACAAGTCAATCATCTGTGAAATGTGAGCAAGTCTCGGAAAAACTCCAGCCAATGATTTCCAGAACCACCGAGTGGCATTGGTCGTAGTAAACTAAGTTAGCGTCAATCAAACCACATTCCCCCTCCTCCGCTCCCCGTTGCGTGACCCCTTCGTGGCACATAACTCAAAGGTCATGACCCAGAGCAAGCTTCGTGTTTGTTGTTATCCTGAGGTAGCTACTGGGCGCTAGCTAACTAGTGTCACGATCCTACTGTTGGGTAATGTTAAGCGCTGGTGGGTAACTGGTTGTCCTGGTAACTGTGGCTCCCTTGATTGGCCTTGATACGGGTCACCTGGGGAATCCAAGATGGCTGGACAGACAGCATGGTGCCCACACTTGTTTCCCAAAACACCCTTTGAAAGAGGTGAAGGTTTTCCCCTTCTACAAGGGCAGTACCAGGACTAGGTTTCCTAAAGGAGGGGACGTGACCACCCCCTTTGTCGTGTATGTTTGTCTCTATGTTATATGTAAAACTATAAACCAACCGGTGCAGGCTACAGTTTGCGCTCCAACGCTTGGGATTATCCCTCCAACACGTCAAGGAAGGACAAATGCTCGCAGGGAAACCAGGTGAGGTCACTGGCACTGGCCCGAGTGGCCGAGAGGAGTCGAGTGTGCCTGCCAGCTGTGGGTTTTAGCACTTATGTGTCTCGACTCCTGCCTAGACAGAGAGCCGGTTCAAAACTAACAGTGGGGTCGTGACACTAGGTAATCAACATTTGGACCAAGCACTAGAAGACAACCCTAAACTCCAACCTAGCTAGCCTGGCTCACTCTTGCGCATCTAGGTTCGCGCTCGTGCATGATTGCGCATCCATGTACTTGGAATTGGTGGATTCAGCGTTAAAGGAGAAGGGGTAGGACCATTTGAGTTGTATATATTTTCAAAATTTGGATGGCGTTTTCGCAAAATCCCATACCCAACCTTTAAAAGGAGATGGAGATGATGGCACTCTCATTGGTTTTACACCTTCAGGTAATTAATTAAATTACTTCAGACCAACCCATTTAAGTTTGCGTTGGGCGCAAGAGTCATTCATCCGCTGGTAGAATAGCTACAGAGCCAGAGATCCGCCCACAAAGCTACTTGCATTTCGCGTTTCACGCCTGCGTTTCAGGCCGCTAAAATAGGGCCCTATATGTTAAGATCAAATACTTACTCTGGGACCTGGATTCCCATGTGGACCTTGAAGGCCCTGCAATCAAAGCAAATTTGAAATTAAAATTGATAAAAAATATATATTTTCTGTATACGGTAGTTGGATGCTGTCCATTTTGCATATTCTAATTTTACTAGATTATTTGTTGTATATATTATTAAAATTCCTATTGCTGTCCAGGTAGTTTTCTGCTCTGACAACCTCATTTCACATCTTTACCTTGACAGAGAAATGTTGAACAAACTGCAATTCCAAAACAGGTGCATTAATGGAAAACACAAATGGAAAAGCCAAAACACAAATGCAAAAGCCACAACATGATCCAATTTGCGTGCCAGGGAGGTTGGCATTGAAATTGGACTATAATAATTGCCTGTGGACTGTTATGATATACATATAGTGTAATATAGTCTGGATAAGGAGTCCTTCAAATGTAACCTTCACTCATCGTTGTTCCACTGTTCTATACAAACTGCAGAATACTGTTTGAGAATGCAGGGTGAATTGTAATCTGTAATCAAATTTCAAAAATGGGCAAGAACTTTCCTGATCTACATGTGCAGGCAAAAACAGAGAGCCTCCTGCCGCTTCCACTGTGGCCTATTGGTATTCAACGGCATGAGACTTTTTTGTATTTTATCCTGTTTGAATTGAGCAATGAATTATATAGATGTTTGTTGATAAAAAATATAATTTTGAAATTCAAGAAAGTCAGTTTGCAAACTGTTGTGGCATAAGATTGTGAAAAAACATTATAAGAAAGACTATATATCACGTCACGTGGCGTAACCCGCCATTAAAAGCGTTAAAAGCGTCTATCGGTGACTAGGCCTACGTCACGGATAGACGCTGTGAGCATCTTTCCTATTGGATAGTTTTTAGGCTATTTTTCTGTGAAAATGGCGGACATACTTTTTATTCTGGGTGGAAAATATGATATTTTAGCATAGTAACGCCATTAAAAGTGTTTATGTAAACATTTTTAGCGAGAAATGTGCATTTTACTTTCATAATCGGTCGCTCGGGCGAATGGTGAAGGATGTTTGGTTTGATAGTTATGACCAACAATATAGTTGTGAAGGATGCGCATTCAGAATGCATTGGTTAACATTTCGTGATGAGTTTCACGAAAAAAGTCGAACAATCGTACTCTGGGACACGATTCAATAGATTAACGCGTTTCGTGCGCATGAGCACGAGATCTCGTGATACCGGGTTGGTATAACAGGAACATAAATATCTCCATTTCAATTATTTATTTTAGGCCGACATACATGGGAAACAAACCACACTTTTCACGTAGGTTGGATCGGGGTTTATTTCCTCTAGACTCCATATTTGTAGCATTTAGGTGGGTGCATTGTAAGTATGATTAAACATAGAAGATTGGTTTCACTTTGTTCATATGGAGTTTTGGCAAGTGTAAATGCAGTTGGTTATGCAGAGTTTGTAAGTGTAGCCTATATTAACTGGTATTGCATTAATAAACTTGATCATTTTAACTACCGGATCATGGTAACACATTGAGTTGATTTATTTATTTTAATAAGCATGTAAAAATGTAAAAATCCCCACAATGTTTCGCTGCTGCATCGCATTGCCTCTGGTAAAATGAGAAATTTAATCTAATATTATTTCAAATACATAGATAGGAAAAAATAGAAAAGGCTCTAATCGAGTAGAGCCGCACGGGTGCAGATACCTTCTTTGTGAAGCAGCTTAATGTCTGTAATTGATGCGCTCTATTGCGTGCATGCTGCGGTGGACGTGTAGTTACCGAGTTGCCTTTTATGCTACTCTTTATGCAGGTTAGCTGTATTATACAATGCAATCATATACTGCAGGATCCTATGGGGCTAATCCTTCCATAGCTCAATTAACAAACATTCAGGGGAGAATACTTTTCCCCCACACGGTTTACATAACAAGGGTTTTAGGGTTGTGGGCTTATGGGGGTTAACAGAACATATTGTGGTGACCACTATTGCCATCCCTACATGTGCTGTCACTTAAGGCACATCAGGTGATGTAAACGGAGGTAACCGGGATCTATCTTGGATTGCATGTGTCTCCAAACAAACAGACATTCGTGTTCATCATCACCTCCATGTCATTTCTTTGCATGAAAGATTCCATGTCCATTGTCCATGGAATCTTTCATGCAAAGTATTCTCAATAGAAATTTTGAGACCACAGCAGATTTCTGCTGTGAAAGCAATGGTAATAACATTTCCCACTAGAAATATAAAATACGCTCATTCATATCTCACCATATCGCCATTGTTTCCTTTGTGACCCCTTAATCCCTATGGGTAAAAAAAAAGGATTAACATAAAAGTGTAGGGTATTGTACAGAATTGCATGTCTTAATGTACTAAAATAATATAACTTTTGCTGTTTGGACCGAAAATGTGTATGTGTTTCCCTCTCGAGCTAGGGCATAAGTGGTAATATTCGAACATTGTCTTTTGTTGTGCGGTTAACAATGGAATTGTGATTCCTTTATTTAAAAAGGGCCAGGTGGTTGCAATAAATGGCATGGAAATGATTGATAGTACTGATACTGTTGCCCAATTAGCAATAACAAATGTATATATTTCAAAAAGTTGTCACAAGCAATTATCTTATACACGTAATGTGCATATGATACCGCCTAAAACCGGTTGATCTGTAAGTGAATGTACTATATTCCTATACTTGCTTGTAATTACTTTAGCATGTTTGTACATATATGCTAAACATACACCTACAGGGTTGCCCATGGGGCCAATGGTTCCCTCAGGTCCAACAGGTCCAGAGAATCCCTGAAAC
>OLKM01007429.1:0-11844 GCA_900291075.1 Melanogrammus aeglefinus | reverse complement strand
GGGAGGGGGATGACGCATGTGAATAGGACACCGACCCGCATGGTCCTGAGGGAACAATAATTTCAATATATAAGAAAATTTTGTCCCTCCAATGGAGAAAGAACATTGCCCTATAAATAAACAAAAAATAGTATGTATGGTTAATTTAAACAACAGGCATATGTAGACCAGTGATAGATGATTATTACAATCTATCACAACCAGTTTAGTGTCACCATATCACACAGCCATGACATGACCCCGACTGACCACCCGACTGACTCCCCGACTGACAAACGTGACGGAGCAACAGAAGTGGTTGCTAATATTGCAAAATGCAGATTTTTTATATTATGAATATTTTGTTAATGTTTTATGGCCAAAAATCGCAGAAGGTGAAAGAAAGAACATATGAGAGAAGATTGTAGGAAAGTTTGTGTTATGGAAGGCGAAGAATAGATAGAACGTAAGGCAAGACAAGATAAGGGAAAGGGGGGAGAAAGATAAAACCCAATCTGCATCTAGTTTTGTTCAAAAGATCCGGACCTAGACAAGCTCCCCTCCTCCTGCTTTCAGCTGACCAGTAGCCCAATCTAGTGTAAATACCCCACGTCATGACTCCTCTTCATCAGATGTTATGAAGTTACAGACCATGGGGAGGCCCACCTGAAAGAGCTACGAATGGTTGCGACGACACAAAGGAGACAGTCCCAAGCAGGACAAAAGCACCAAGAGTGGTGGCCTCCAATGGGTGCCTGTGTAGCCACAAGGAAGTGGCCTGGACAAAGAGACAAAGGAGGGTCCCAGAGACGGGGGGACGTGGGACAGGCATCTTAAAGTACAGCCCGTGATGCGGATGAGAGGGCAGGAAGCAGAGAGAGAGGGTGGAGGCGTGTCCAGGCGGATGAGAGAGAGCAGTGTACGGAAAAGTATCGCACTATGACACAGCATTCACGTATATACATAGAGACGAGATCTATGTGTACTAGGACTTGTGTATTAGATTGTTGTGATTGTTTCAAGAAGTATAGTCTGAAAGTTAAGTTAGAGAAGTGGTTGAAGATCTAACTGACTAAGTAGAAAAGTTAAGGTTAAGAAATGTTTTAAAAGTCATCCAACAGAATTTGACCCAACGCACCATTGTGCGTACCACACCTCGGAGTGGTGGGAACAGGCAGAGAGGGAGAATGGTCGGTAAGAGAACAACGTCTACGGGATAACAAGCCAATGCAAAATGCAGATACAGCCAAGGAAGGGCAAACTCCACGATACATGGATTACTTTCAGAGACATGCCTGGAAATACACCAAGGTGGGTTGGGAACGTTTCAAAGTCCGTGAATCACAGCAAGGTAGCTAAGAGTGCCTACCCGGACCCATCGCCATGCCACCTGCAATCGGGCACCCATCACCAACAAACAAAGGTCACATTCCAACCCAACGCCCCTTAGGCCGTCACCCCGACACTGAAACCAGGGGTGAAGTGAATAGTTACTCACCCTTACACACACAATCAACATCAGAACCAGGCCCTAAAAGACTGTCTCTGGCCTGGAGAGAGATGGGGGCCAAGAAAATCACCATCTTTTCAGAATGGAACACCAGCCTGACGCACTATCTGATGGGATTGGGATAGTGTGATAGAAGTTTTATTTTTTCCAGGTGATGTTAAGTGATTTTGTACTACTGTGGTGGAAATTATTGATTATATTCTATGTTTAAACCATGAAATTATACTAGGCCTAAATATCTAATGTAGAAAATCTGGAAACGTCTCTGGTTCAGGGCTTGGCACGGCGCCAGGGGGTCTGGGGTCCCAGACAGAGTTGGGAACCCCCTCCTTCCTGAGACCGAGACACACGTGGGTCAATGTTGTTGACCTCAGGCCTGGTGTTTTAAGATTAGTGTGCCCCGGCCACTTCATCAGAGGATCATGACGTATTGTGGGCGAAACCCCAAATGAGAGACTGCTTTGACCATGTGGTTAAAGAGGAGACCTCAATCAAGCTGGACTTTAGCAGGGTGGACAAACTTTGGTGGTATCCTCCAGAGGTGCCACTGAAAAGACCAGTGGTTTTCCTTTGTTGGAAAATTACTTTGGCCATCCCCTGCTGCTCTGGATGCCACGAAAGCTGTGGCAAGTCAAGCTGACCTGTCCGCATCCAGACTGCAACAAAGAACTTCTGACCTCAGCTGGCCTGCATCAAAAGATCAGGCTGGTGGTGGGCTGTGGGGAAGATGTACTTTTGTTGCATCTGAGTACCTGGCCTTGCAGACCGATGCAAGCGGAAGGTCATCAGCTGGAGCCATGGCATCGTCTCCCAGCTCGACATTGGCCACAGGGTGCAGTTCCCTTGCATCCTTACATCGAAACTTGCATGTGATGTCGAGGTAGCAAGTTTGATGCGTCAGCGAGGGCTGGGAAACAGCAGCAGCCAGATCCAGCGGAAGCTGCAGGAGCGCCATGCTGAGGTCTGGTTGCAGAGAACAGTCCAGTATCTGACAGCTTGCAAGGGAATTGCCAGTGCTGTCGCATCGGGCCTGATCCTGCCTGTGACAATTTGAACCTGCACCTGCCGATGCTTACTGTCCCCAAGCACACGGTGGCTGATGCAGGTCTATGCACAGGGATGTCCTCCAAAGGCTGGAGGAATCAACGGCCACCATCACGTCACAGTTGGTCGTGTCTGAAGATGGACTCCACCAAAAAAGGTCGGCCCGAAAGCTCGCAAGGACACAGCTATGGCCAACGCTACCTGGGCAACCAATGGTTGGCAATGAGCATGGACACGGTGATATGTCCGTGCTCACTGCCAAGTCGAAGGTTATGGTCTCAGGCGATGATCGAAGGTCTCCATTGGGAAGATACAGATTGGGCTCGGGTGCTCCTCCGGAAGTGCTATTATGTCGACCGAGACTGCTGTGCAACCACTCTCCTTGAGGAGGATGTTTGAAAGAAGTGGGAGCAGATGACCATCCGGTTGGACATATGGCAATTTCATGCGGAGGTTTTGCTGTGGGTTGGCACTACTGACTCTCCATCAGTTGTAGCGCAGCTTACATGAGGTCGCTTAGCCATCTGCATCTTCATGTGGGACCAGGAGGAGCCTGACGGCCGAAAGGAGGCCAAGCGTGCCAGAGCTAGCCTGAACCGGAAGCATCCCATCCGAGCTGAATGTGGATGCGCTGTAATCAGCCGAAAGCCGAGCTTGCCCGCATTGCAGGGAACCACCCGCGGGACCAAGGAGACCCAGGCTCTGATTGAAAGCCATATCCAGGCCTATGACGAGAATAGGGGTCGTGACACTCTGGGATTCCTTTGATAAAACTCACGCCGATTGAGTGCGATCCTGAAGAAACCCAGTGGAAGCATGTGGCCTGCATCCAGGATCCTCCGGGTGTGGCAGCTGTACAGCACAGACGGGACAGTGAGGAAGGGAAGGGCGCCGTCTGCCAACCTACGCTGTGCCCAGAGGTTCAACATCCTCGAGTCATTTCACCTCATCTCTGAACCGATTCATCCCAGGAAAATATGTTTGTGGCTGTTCATGTAAACCTATTTATATAGGAAATGTTTATATGGTCCCAGACATTTATCTTTTTATTTTTTCCAAGTACCACTGCAAGTGGACACCTTCTTCGCAGGCGTATCTTTTGGATGGACTTTTCAGGTGGAATGAGGACCGGGCCTGTGGCAGCGACGAACAGATGAAGCAGCAGCATCCTACAACCATCTTCTCCGTCACGCTGTTACAGTCTGGCAGGGATGTTCTGGGCGAGAAGATCATCCTTACGTCCGGGCCAAGAAAAATACACTGGTAGATAACTATTATTATTTGTTTGGTTTTTTGTGACAATTTCAAGTTTACAAAGACCATTTACCATAAGATATTATACAACATCCTGGTATATTATCTAATTGTCAGTTTTTTAATATTTTAAAAGTGACTTATTGAGTGGAATATCCTCTAATGAAATAAACCGGGTAAAGTTCTGAGGACTATCAAGTTGGCCAATTGAGGAGTCAGATACCACAGACCTTGCTGTACAGGTGGAAGAACACCACCCTGAACTTGAGGAGTTTCAGGACATCACTGTCCCCATCTTCGAGACAGAACAAACACCTGCTGCCTCCTCTCAAGGATCGGCCTCTGTGGTCCCTCCATCACCAGCACCAACACATCCTGCGTCCTTCACCGTGGCATCAACCTCTGTTGTCCCTCCATCACCAGCACCAACACGTCCTGCGTCCTTCACCGTGGCAACGAACTCTGGGGTCCCTCCATCACCAGCACCAACACATCCTGCGTCCTTCACCGTGGCATCGACCTCTGTAGTCCCTCCATCACCAGCACCAACACGTCCTGCGTCCTTCACCGTGGCAACGACCTCTGTAGTCCCTCCAACACCAGCACCAACACGTCCTGCGTCCTGCACCGTGGCAATGGCGGATCTTCTAGCAGTTGAAGAGTCCATTCCACATGATGTAAAAAATCCCTTCTTTAAATGTATATTTACATTTGTAAACAACATCTGAGTTGTGTTATCTGTGCTCTCATAGGATTAATGGTATTTCATTGCAGCTATCAAAAGTTCTACAATTATATCTCATTTTAGGATTCTGTTGGACCGGACAATATTGAGGGATATGGAGCTGTGCAGGACTTGGCAGAGGTTTTGTTTGGCCTCAGAGACCACCGTCAGGCCTTGACTGGAGAGGAGTGCGCCCAGATCATTACCCTGTGGCAGGCGTTGGGGGAGTTTGATAAAAGGAAGACCGTTTACCCACCACGTCATCAAACCAGCCTGAAACAGGGACGATTCAGGGCCACTAAGAAGATTGTGGCACCCGGTGTGGAGAGCACCAAAAGGTACGTTAAATTAAGCAAACACAGGGTCTTGATTGTCTAGAAACTTTAAAATAACTGAAACTGGCTGAAATAAGCAAAATATCTGAACAAACAAAAAAAGAAAAAAATGGCAAACTGAGTAAGGATCACGCATTGAAAACAAAAAAAGAACTGAGTAAGGATCACGCATTGAAAACAATCTTATATTAATGATATTTATTCTGTTGTAATTTACAGGTCTTTCGTTGGGGCTCACTGTCCTGCACAGTGGCCTGACTGCAACAGGGTGGTGGGAGGCCAATCCCATCCATCAGGCTGTGTGCGCTCTACCCAAGCGCTGTGCACTGTGATGGCAGGAGGGTGTCGCGCTTCACCGCGGTGACGCGTGCTTACAAGCACATCAAAGAGTGCGTCATCACCAACGCGAAGGTGCTGAGTGAGACCACCATCCAGCTGCCCGAAGTCAATGCAGCAACGGTGACACAATGGTGAGACTAAATTAGCATGCTTCATATTCATGCTTTGCATGATATTTCATGCAGAGCATGTTAAATGCAGTTGTTATGCAGTTGAGGCCAGCCAGACACATACTGGTTGGCTTCACAAATTGAAGCCATGTATCAACTCTACATGAAGGGGCCATTTTATAAAATCAATAATACATGTGATCAACTGCTATGTGATCACAGCTGTGTCATGCTGCTGTATCATAGTCGTGATCAAATGCCAATTGTCACACCCTCTTGTGTATTATTGCTTCAGTAAATGTTTATTCATATGATTGTTTTCCCAGGTTCAGCAGGCTTTGCCGGTCACAGGAAATACACTCTGATGCAGGTGTGTCCCTTGTCCAAGATGCACCCATGGCAAGGGCCGGAGACGCTTTCGGTGGCTTTTGCAGAGAGCACATGCAAAAAAGAATTGTGACACTACTTTTCTGGTACTTCTGTGAGCCCCACCAGTTTATCTCTCCTACCAAACACTGCTGGGCAGGCGAAGCTTAAGGGGACGAAACGCATCCTGATGCCAATCCATCTACCAGCACCACCATGCGCTTAGCACTCACTACTTCGTGTGATAGCACCAGCTCCACCCGTCGATCTCCCCTTCACTGCGCAGCTTCCTACCGTGCCTGGACCCTCGCAGGTGATGGTCTTCAACCCCCCAACTGTGTTGTGTAAGGAGTTGATGCCACCCATTCTCTTACACAACACAACGTGCACCAAATAGAAAAAGGAAACGGATCGCTGGCACTTTCACAAGGAAATACGTGAGGAAGACAGGCATGATCCTTTGTAGAAAGTGCCAGCAGGAACGGAAGCCACCATCACACCTGCAGTACTTTGGTGGTACTGGTACTGTGAAGTGTCTGAGAGACAGTCCTACAGGGAGTGGAGTGCTGTGCTGGAACAACGAGGGTACGGGAAAAAGAAGTGATAACTTCCTTTTCCCGTAACTTCTTTTTCCCGGGTGGAGCTGTTGTCCTATGTAATGTTAGCACGCTGACATTACATTGCTTTGTACGTATTGTATATTATTTAACGTATTGTTGTTTTGTGTTGTTATTATCACTGTTGTTTGAACTATATTATGTATGTTTTATATTATAAAAATATAAAACTGGTTCCGAGGTTTCTGGGATGTGATTTCTTCTTCTTTTTTTCTTCCATATATATTATTTTATATTATTATTATTATAGTTAAGTTAAGTTTTGCACCAATTTCACTCAATATACTATAACTTTTCATACCTAAACAAGGCAGGGTTATCTGAAATCAAACTATAGATAAATAACAATAATCATCAAATGTGTATTCTTTGTCTTAATCATCACAAAATGTCCAGTTTGGCTATGGATTTGACAAGCCTAATTCCCATGTCTTCACATATTTGTGCGACAGTATATTAAAGTACAGTACAAATAAATACGATTTCAGGTAGTAACTTTATTTATCATTGTTTATTACAATACGATATATTTGATGCAACATTATTATTCATTTGCATAAGGATCTGGACTTTTTTCTGACAATATGAATGTACGGTAGTCATATTAAGATCATAACGAATTAGGTACGAGCGGGATTCGATATGACGTTAGCGGGATGTCTTTTACGCCATTTGTGGAACTTTACATCTACCAACACGGGTTACCGTGCGTTCACACCAAACGCGACGGGGCGACAAGATCCCATACAAAGTGAACGTAGAGACGCGTATCGGGCGACAATTTTCGCGAGATGAAAACTGGCGACAAATGTTTGATTTTGTCGCGCCACACTTTTCGCCGTCTTCTCCGCGCAGACCGCGTTCACGTGGATTTGTGGCGCGACAGATTCGCTCGAGTTCAAATTTTTCAACTTTGACGCGAATTTCGCGTGATGAAACGTGATTACAGCCAATCAGCGTTCACTTCATTGAGTGACGTAGCGTTCACTTCCCGCTCAAGCTAAAGACATGCAATGCTTGTCTTTAAGAACTTGTCTTTAAATGCTTTTGTCTTTAAAAAGGTAAAGAGACATGCAATGTCTGACATGGTTGTGGAAATGGAGGACCTGGAGTCAAGTTCTGGCGCTCTCTTCTGTCGTCCTCAAACGAGTCGTCCAACGTTGTCTCCAGCTGGTTTTCCTCCGTAGACTTAATGCTAATTAAGGACTGTGGGGCGCAACTCCTCACTATCCTACTCCGGTCGTTTCAGTCATTATAGCCTTATCCGCCCTTTGTTCGTTTCCCTTGTGAGGATCGGAAGAGACGCGAGCAACATCTTTGTTTATTGTTTGAAGTAGCCTTCTCTAGATGGTTGCCTTTCAAGGCTGGGTGCCATCTACCCACTATTTACCCATAGCTGGGACGGTATCTCGCAGACCGCAGAGCACTCATAGCATACAGCACCTGGTTTTCCTAGGCGGTCTCCCATCCAAGTACTAACCAGGCCCGACCCTGCTTAGCTTCCGAGATCAAGACGAGATCGGGCGTACCGGTGGCGCGACAGATTGGACAAAACTTGCACAGCGACAGATTATGATGTGTGGCGCGACAAAACTTCGGCGACAACGCGAACGGGCGACAAATTTCGCGTTTGGTGTGAACGCACGGTTAGGGTTAGGCTAACCCGTGTGCGTCCTTGGCGCTCCCCGTCGCCCGTGAGTCGAGGTCGAATCTACCAAGAATTGGCCAATCAGCGCTCGTGTCATCTACCAAGAATTGGCCAATCAGCGCTCATATCATCTACCAAGAATTGGCCAATCAGCGCTCGTATCATCTACCAAGAATTGGCCAATCAGCGAACGTATATCGCCGTCACTACGAAGAATGACCTCGTAGATTACGAAAATCTTCACTTCACTTCAGTATCGCTACCAAAAATTTAGATTTGAAGAGTGAAATTACGAAATTACGAAAATCTTCACACCTTTCATTTGATTACTTCACTTCACTTCTTACCAACATTTCCGAGGTAAGTCAGTCCTTTCTAGCTATTTTCAATACAAATACATTGGCAAATATCACGTTAACAAATCCGATCAATTCGAATTATATTCGAGTGACAAAGTTCGGAGTCATAGCCCTAGCTGTTAGTGACTTAAGGTTCTTACTGAGTTGCTATGTTTACTGGTCTTGCGTGTTCCAACGGTATATCTAATAAATCGCTGTGTAATCAATACTTCATTCAATGCCTCTTCCGTCAGTAATAACGCAGTTCATATTTCCGTTACATGGCCTATATATGTTACAGCTTATATATGTTACATACCTTATATATGATACACAGCTTATATATGTTACAAAGCCTATGGAGAGCTGCCTAGTCTTTGGCCTACTCGTATTATTGATCTGTTTCTCTCATTTACTATTCTTAAAACACATTAGGCTATTATGTTAAATTCATTATATGTATTAGATTGAATAGGTCCAGTGCCGTTAAAATGATCATTTCATAAAGCCCACCGCAATTTAAAGCAGGTTAACATCCAACTCTACTGCAAATAGGCATGTAATATAAAATCCCTATTCACAGAGCTTAATAATAGTCTACTGTCCTGCAACAGGGCCATAACGAGGTGGTCACCATAACTAACCCATAGTGACACATATACAAAGAGCAGAATATTAAAGCAACATTAGGAGGTGATCATGACTGAATATAACTGTTAGTTATATAATATTCACAGCTGCCTTAAGTAATGTGTTCAAGTATTTGTTGTATTTTCTTTCTTTGTTCTTAAGATATTAAGTGGTAGGCTATATAACTTTACACAGTATTACTGGATTATGTCATAAGTATAACACTTTTATGACCTGAGAAGATTGATGTTGATTGTTGACTGTGTCTCTGTAATGGGAGATTTCTTACTTTATTATTGATATTTCCTCCACTTTCAGAATACAAAATGGATCTTAAATTTAGGAAGAAGGATGGCTGCATCTGCCTTTTTGATTCTGAGGATGCCAAGAAGGTCAAGGCGGAGATATGGCCATGGACCAGAGCTCTTTCACCAGATGAGGTGAAAGAGGCTGCAAGGGAAGCTGTTGAGCATAAAGGTGGGGACCCCAACAACGAGGAGCATGTTCTTGGCCAGCATAAATTACAGTTTGGGGCCTTCAGGGATCAAACATTTAAATGGCTGGCTGAGAACGCTCTGGGGTATGCTGGCTATGTGGTGGCATCCATGTCGGTGGAGTCAGGTCGCTCTGATTCAACCAACAATCTGATAAATAAGAGACTTTTGGAGAAGTACGTCTCTCAGTTTCCTGCTGGCCGCTATGCCATTCGGGTAAAGAAGGAAGTACTGAGCTCCAAACGTGCCACTACAGCTTCTGCCTCTACACAGGCCGCCTCCACATCCCAACAGCCTTCAGCCTCCTTGCAGGCTGCTGTCAATGTAGCACCTGCCTTCTCTCCACGATCATCCGTGGTGCCTGTATCCCCCTACGCCGCCTGTTGTCAAGGAGAGACCAGTCCCCCCAGGCTATCTCCAAAAATGTAAAGAGGCTCTTTACAACACCAAGGATTCAGCCATGTAAGTATGCAACAATACAATTAATTTTTTGTGTTATACTGAGTTTTACATGTTTTCATATTTTTAATGTACACCATATTGATCTCATTCTTTTTTAGCTGTTCCTGCCCTGCCACGCGCTGGATCCATTAAGGCATCATCTGCAGTAAAAACGGAACCAACTGACAGTGAGCTCATGCAGGCTGCCGCAGAAGTTGACCCCGACACATCGTGTAAGTGTTTTTATTTTATGCACACAGCCTCTCTCTCTCTCTCTCTCTCTCTCTCTCTCTCTCTCTCTCTCTCTCTCTCTCTCTCTCTCTCTCTCTCTCTCTCTCTCTCTCTCTCTCTCTTCTCTCTCTCTCTCTCTCTCTCTCTCTCTCTCTCTCTCTCTCTCTCTCTCTCTCTCTCTCTCTCTCTCTGTCTCATTCCTCTTGCTGTAAAAAAGAAATGTATTACAATCATGAATACAAATTTTAATTTAGCATACTTGAATATAATCAAAATGAAGATAGTGTGGTTTATCATATATAATTATTATTTCCATAATTACTCTTTCTGTTTCCTTGTCTTGTTTTGGTGTGTTCCCTGTGTTTCCTGTTTTACTTTGGTATCTCTGTCTTGTTTCCACCCATGTTCCACCCATCCTCGTTGCGTGGCCTTGATTTGTATTTAAGTCCTAGTCTTTCCTTTGTGCCTTGGCGTATCAGTGTGGTTTGTGGTGAGTCTGGTCCTCTGTGATCCCTGTGTTCTCTGTATTCATTAACTTTTTGCCTTTTGGCCTTTGTGTCATTTTTGAGCTCATAAATGATCCTTTACCTGAACCGTCTGCAATTGGGTCCTACCTGCCTGCTTGCCACCCGCTAACCCTAACAATTTCTGCTTAACAGAGAGCAGAATTTGCCTCCCCGCTGGTTGGATCCCCGCCCTGCCAGAGGTTGACCAGCACTGGATCTCGTAGGCTCTGTTCCGGTGGTCACCCTCTGGTCAACAAGAGTTTGAAATTGACAAGGTGGACAGAATGTGGTGGTAACCACCTCAGCAGTCGCTGACATCCAGTGCCATCCCAGCCATGGAGCAGTTCTTTGGGCACCCTCTGTTCCTGTGGATGCCCAGGAAGCTGTGGCGTGTGCGACTGCTCTGTCCACATCAAGACTGTGGGAAGGCAGAGCTCACCTCTGCGGGACTCCATCAGAGGGTCAGGCTGGTGGTTGGTGTCAGCGGCTCTTACTACCTGGTAGCCGAATACCTTGCATGTAAGAGTTGCAAAAGGAAGGTCATCAGCTGGAGCCACAACATCGTCTCTCAGTTAGACATTGGTCACTGCCTGCATTTCCCATGTCTGCTGACATACAAGCTGGGGTGCGACATGCAGGTTGTGCACATGATGTGTCAGCGGGGACTGGGGAACAGCAGCAGCCAGCTCCAACAGCTGGAGGAGCAGCATGCAGAGGGCTGGCTGGGGAAAACAATTGAGTTCCTCACTGCTTACAGAGGAGTTGCACGTGAAATATCCTCTGGGCTGATTTTGCCAGTGCCGCCAGGGGACTTGCCAGTGATGCCTGCAGTGCCAAAACATCGCTGGTTGATGCAGGTGTACGTCCAGGAAGTCCTTGGCAGACTGGACGAAGTTAAGGCTTCCATCACCTCACTCTTTGGCCAGGTCCTGAAGATGGACTCCACAAAGGAAATTGTAAGGAAGCTAGCTGGTCAGGCATGGTCTACAGCTTCTTGGGCCACCAACGTTGGAAATGAGCATGGACATGTCATCATGTCTGTTCTCACAGCAAGTGAGGGCTGGGGCCTGATGAAGATGGCAGAGGGTCTTGTGAGGCGTTACAAGGATGCTGGTGTGCCACCTCCAGAGACAATATGGCCTCCACAACAGCTCACCCCTCCAGCTGCCCGTCCAGCCACTGCTCTGCCAGCTGCCCGTCCAGCCACTGCTCTGCCAGCTGCCCGTCCAGCCACTGCTCTGCCAGCTGCCCGTCCAGCCACTGCTCTGCCAGCTGCCC
>OLKM01007428.1:0-11845 GCA_900291075.1 Melanogrammus aeglefinus | reverse complement strand
GTTGTTGAGATTTGCATAATACTAACATTTTCATACACTACTATAGCTAACACCTGTCATTTGTTCATGATGACGGGGTCTTGTATGAATGTTTATGGCTTAGTCATTGTTGTGAGATGTCTTTTTATGATGACTGACATTAAACCAAGAAACATTAACCTGTCAAAAAGAATAGCACACCAGCCTAATTATAAAACCATAAATACAATCTTACCCAACCTTAAGGGCTACATGTTGATAACATTTTCATTGAGATTTAAATAAATGTTTGTTGACACTGCCAAATATTTTAAAAACACTGAACAAAGGCAATAGAGACAGTCAAGAAATGTTTTTCTTTTGTTTATTTGCACAACAAATCATTTCTTAAGAAAGTTGTCAGTTACAAATAAAATATTAAAAGCAGAAATATACCTTTAATTATATTCGATTTCGGAGGCAAATTAAAGGCAGAATTGTATAAAGAGTAGTGGGGAGGGGGGGGGTTGAGCGGTGCAAAGAGAGAGACTCATGGTAGTTGAGTAGCAGTGGCAGTGAGGTCCACGACGTCTCAACAGGCGGTAGTCAATAAGGGACACGTCGCCTTTTCATGCAATTGTTCATTGTGCGAGCTACAAAAAGTAAAACTATTCTCTTGAATTCCCCGCTTGGGCTATGGTATTTTAATATTGTCTTGTTACGTGACAACTCGACCTTAACCAACGACAACATAACTATCGAAAAACATGCCGCGTTAGAAGGCCTACATAATTAAACCAACTAAACTGAAACTTCCTTTAACCCAAACTACAGTGATCAATTTTGATTTCATTAAGGAGTGCTTTTCTACCAGGTGAAGTCAATGGTAGTTTTTTCCTTGAGTTATTGTCGATTGATTCATATATTAAACGGTATCCATGTGCTTTGAGCCTACATCTGTGACTACTGCTTTGCTTATTAAATAATTTGACTATAAAATAACAATTCAAGGACTTTTAATGAAAATGTCAAAAATGTAACACATGTACGTTGAGGTGAATTCACTTATTAATGACACCAATTATAAAATCTTATGACCAGCCAACGTCAATTAAACAAATCTAAGCTAAACAGGTAATGTAAACATCGTTCTTTTGTAGGCCTCCTATGGAATGTATATGTTATGTTGTCTTGGTAAATGTGACGTTGTCAAAACAAGGAAACTTACGTATCATGAAAAACTTATAATGCTGGTGTCATGTCAGTCTCTTGCACACCCCTTCAAATAAGGTGTAGCCTAAACAGCCACACACTCATTAGTCACTATATAAGATTGACACGTGACAGCTTTAGGTTAAACCGAGACAACTCCAGTTGTCAAGTTCAGTAGCAGATTCAGAGGATCCACTGTATGAAGGAAAAATCTCTCTCTCCCTTGTGTTTAGCAGGGGCCATCTACACATTGACCTTAAGTAACTGAATCAAAATTCAAACTCAAGCTCTTTGACAACCCGGGTGGATTGTCGCGAGATCCCAGAGTCCTCCGCGTTCTCCCAGTTGACATGCAAGGTTATATTTAGGGCAGACATCTCTTTTGGATAAGGGTGGACTATATGCCTTCTCCTTCATTACACCCATTAGAGCGCCACTGGTTGGAGAGGGGGCAGAGACACACCACCCCCGCGCACACTCACACACATACACATGCACTGCATATACACACATATACATGTGCAACACACACACACACGCACCGTTACACACAAATAGACACACTCTCACGCATGCATGCATACACACACACGCACATAACACTGCAATCAGCTCCAGATATGTTGTCCTTCCCTCCAGCCGTTTTAGAGAGACAGTGGATCCGTTATCTACATGAATTGATTTTTGGTCAGAGTACGGCAGAGCGCGATACCTCCCCAAGCTTTCAGATGGTTATAATAAACCAGCCTATCCTCATATCCCCCCTGTACTCCTTTGTGGTGCTCCCATGTTCTCGCCTCACCCTTCAACCCCCAAGCCCTCCACCCCCACCTCCACCTCCACCCTTTGCCTCGATCCCTCCGTAAATGTCTGATTGCTGAGTGAGACTGTCTAGCAGATTCTCCAGGGGTCCATTTCCAACCTGTGTTTATAGTCTGCGCTGCACTGCTGATAAGGCGAGCCAACCGAGCCGTCACGGAACGGATATCCCAGCCGAGTTGGGATTTGCGGATTTTAGATTTCACATTTAGCCTCACATTTGAGCATTGGCCACTTTTAGCTTCTCGTGTGCCCTTCACATTGGCATCGGCACCGTGGTCTCGCGATTTTACTAGTGGCCTTAATGACAGCGTTTAATTTTTTTTTATTGGTACACACATTATGTTAAAAGTATCCAACCGTCACAAGGACACTATTTACTTTACTTTGTCACATGCTGAAATCCTGTGCCGTTAAAAAACAAAGAAAGGACTGCTTTCAGGCTGAAGAATGTATAGACAGACTGATTTAAAAGTTGTTCACACTAAAGAAAAAATATAAACTGGTATATCCTTATTAAAGTGGTTTATGAGTCAATTTAAATATATTGTTTTAAAAACTCATTTTTTTCATATAGCCAGTTAGGCCTATATATTAGTTCAAACCATTTAACAATGAGTTAACATCAATATCAAACATTGTCAAATGCAGGATTACAATAACGTCAGATGAATAATTAGTCGACTTCAAGATAGTGAACACAAGATGGGAAAACAATTAGACCCACCACTGGTACTAATAAGACTACAATAACTAAGGGCAGTGCTCAAAAACCATGCAACCACATAATTATTTTTGAAGAGCGCAGACACGTATCAGGAAATACAGTATAGTGTAATTAAATCCAGACTGAAATTTAGTATTTAGAATCTCAGAAACAGGATGTTGAATGCATTTTTCAGTATCATTAGCCGATCATTAGCCTCTTTGATTAATGAGATATGTGTTTTAACACCTAGATGCTGCCACTGCAACGTCATGGCTCTTTAGTAAAAACAATGTTGGAGGAAGGAAAAAGCATCATGCAGAGAGACAAACTACTGCTTAGGCTTAGGAGGCAGCAGAGCGAAGGATGTGGCAGCCCCATCTCAGCCGTGGTCCCGGCTGAGTTTCAGGGAATGGGTTTGCTTTTGTCTGTGTGCCCAGCGTGGGGGTGTTGTGGTGGGGCAGGTGGAACACACTGGGGGTATTTTCTGCGCACTGTTTGTCCATTGAGCCATCCTGAACCCTATGACATTCGTGGCCCTGGTTGAGGTCTGCTGGCATGAACTAGTTGTGGCTGGCCTTTAAACTTTACTGCCTTCCCGTCAGCCACAGAATCTGGATTGTTTCTCCTGATGTTAGCTTTAGACTAAGTACTATCGTGTAGACTTGAAAGTGTAGGTAAGCTTGTTTTGTCAAATAAATTCTAGGTTTCTCATTCAGTAGTACACCAAAAAGAAAAGGAAGGCCCATTAGTAATTCATGAGGCGACAAACAGTTGTTCTGAAAAGCGCAAAGGATTAAAAGGGTTAACATTGGTGTTTGTTTGGTTTAATTTTTGTCATTCTTTTTTTTTATTATTCTATTTGTACAGTACAATTGTCCTGAACTTTGCGGATAATATGGGATGTAGAATGTCCAAACGATACCTAAAGCAGATTTTTCTCATCTTTCTGTGTAATTTGTCTGTTTATTCTTTCCTTGTATGTTATTTGTCTAACCTTCTGATGAATGAAATAGCACTTTAGAGGGTGAAACGTTTCACAGGATCCCATGCTCAAATTAGATTCTTATGTATTTTGTCTTATGTCCTCAGTTCCATCGTTTTTAACTACAGCCCATAAATTGTCATTATCTTAGCAAACTGAATTTGTCACTAATTCGACCTCTCCTTTTTGAGAGTGAAGATCCTCTTGAACAACATCTAAATATAACTCACTTGCCAAACATTCACTTACCTCGGCTTCACATCCGTTTCAGGAAAAAGATTTCAAGTCGATATGTTCCTTGGAAAATATTAAAATTGATCCTCCGTTAAAGTTGTACCTACTACACTTGACTCTGCGAAAAAACCCAAAACACAATCATCATCTCCTAAAAGAAAAAGCAGGCAGAGATTTGAGAGAAGCCAAAGAAACACACGATTAATAGTGAGAGGTTTCATTTAGTTATGTGAGTGCTGTATGCAGCACTCGACTATTGTTCTTCTTAATTGTATTCTTTCTTTCTTTCTATCTTTCTTTCTATCTTCCTTATTATTCTCTACACACTTTGGGACACATCTTCTTCCTCAATTTTTCACCTAGTGACTCCATTCCAATTTTAAAATGTTCAGAATAGATTGGAATCGCTTCTTTTCACATTTTTTTTTAAATATTTTATACTTTTTGAGATATTTTACCTTTAAAAAACTATCTTTTTTTAAAATGGGAGTCAATTTGACTTCCATTTCCTCTAGTACTTCAACTGTTTAAGACATAAGGCGACGGAACCTATGAGGCCGCGGGGCCAATGCCCCCCACTTTTCATAAAATGTATTTTTTTATTTTTATTTTTGCCTGTATTGATGAACTATTTTGTTTCTTAGTAATGCTTTGGCCTAATATTGTTACTATACAAACAAACAGAGCTTCGTCTCCCCTCGACCTTATATTGATTTAGTCTAAAACGTTCTCAACGATTCAGCCAATGAGAGCACTACAGCAGGTAGTAATGACGTTGCCATGGCCCATGGGTGAACCAATGATAAGGCACCGCCACACAAGTTAACTAACGATCGCTGTAGGCTTCAATATCATGCAAGCACTTTATGTTTTCTTTTTCTACATTACAATTGCATGCTTTAGTAAAGTATTGTTTTTATGCTGCTGCTGCTGCTGCTGCTGCTTTCTTATGGCTGGGTCAGACGACACGATTTCAGCCCAATTTTGCCCCGATTCGTTTAATTACACACCGGCTTGCTATTCTCTTAAAGACAAACATACACAACACACACACACCACACACACACACACCACAACACACACACACACACACACACACACACACACACACACACACACCACACACACCACACACACACACACACACACACACACACACGCACACACACACACACACACACACACACACACACACACACACACACACAATACATTTGACCTTTCAGTTTCTTCAGTTCAATTCATTTTACATTTCTGCATTTTTAGCAGTGCTTTGCGCCTTTCGTTCAGCCGTCACTACATTTGTTTCCAACCATTTACATTTTCTTAAATGGTGTGCATGTAACTTTTGTTCAAATCCCTTCACTTGTTTTAAGCCATTTAACGTTTCTTCATGTCTTAATCCATGTGGCTACCGCGCCCCCTTCACGGACAATGTGACATTATTATAATTGATTCTAGACTTTTTTATTTTTGTTTGTTCGAATATTGTCACGCCAAAGAATACTCAGATTCCCCAAGTATTAAACACTAATATAGTTCAAATCCCAACTTGGGACAGACACTGCTTTATTGTCGACAATGTATTCACAGGCTAAGGTTCACTGCAAACTGTAGCGGCCCAAATCCATATAGTGGCAGACGTTATATTTTTTGGGGGGATCTCGTACTTTAAAAGGAGAAATGGACGAGATTAGTTTATCTAAAAAAATGTAGCCCCTTTGGAATCTAGTTCCGTTCTAAAATAAAAATAGCCTGGTTCGTTCATAAGGATTGCATTAGCTTTTAGAAGAGATTGCATGTATTCCATTCGATTCACCGGGAATTTAGCCTCCAACCATGTTACAATCATCCTCCCTTTTTGTTTCCACTTCCATCAATCTTGCTCGCTCTTATGACTTGGCCGGGAATCTTGAGGGAAGCAAAATTGATCAGGCATTTCCCTACTTCGGCGCACCAGTGGTCTTCTAACTGATGGATACAAGTTAAAATAATTACAACTTAATTAAAATTAAGTATGTTGTGTTCTTCAAAATTAAATTATTGACAACACCTTATTAGTCAGTTTACCCTTCAGTATCCAGTCATTAAACAATGGTGTTGCTGGCAGATTAATTCTGTTTTGTAAAAGGTTGACAGTTGGTCCCAAACTGAAGGGTGGTTATTTTCTAAATATTAAGAAGACCATCTAAAGGGATGTATCAATTATACAGCACTATGTTGCTATTATGCACCAAAGTATGGTATAGTGTAATATGCCTTGCACTTACAGGTCATCTAACTTGACCTAGGCCTATATCCACTACTTAAGTGCCTTTTTTAGTATCCGCAGAAATGCTTCCATGCTTCCGTGTGTCCTTTGTCTGTTATCGCCTGTCACACAACCTCTTACATTTCCATTAATGCATGGTTGCCATTAACCTTGCATTCCCCTGTGGATTGGATACTGCCCTGTCGATCAGGAACATTCACTTCCAACGTAATTTATTGATTGTGGGGGAAACCTGAGTTTATGATCCATCATTTGTTGTCTATTTAAAAAAAAATTGAAGGTATCCTGTATATGTATTTAAAGTGTGTGTGTGTGTTTGTGTGTGTGTGTGTGTGTGTGTGTGTGTGTGTGTGTGTGTGTGTGTGTGTGTGTTGTGTGTGTGTGTGTGTGTGTGTGTGTGTGTGTGTGTGTGTGTGTATGTGTGTGTGTGTGTGTGTGTGCGTGCGTGCTGTGCGTTGCGTGCGTGCGTGTGCGTGTGCGGTGCGTGCGTGCGTGCGTGTGTGTGTGTTTTGGATATGTGTTCTTATTGAGTCTAGAATGGATTGAGCCAAGCAAATAAAAGCACCCATGTCAGTGAATACTGTGTGTATTCACTGACATGGGTGTATGAATAAATATGTAATCATTTAATTCTGTTTTGGTGGATATATTAACATTTTTTAATTAGGTAACAATTTACAATAAAGTCATCCCCAAAATGTGTCATTGTTTTAGTCTCATTCTTCACTAAAACTGAAAAGTAACTATTTAACTGATAATGCATAAATACTAGTTTAATAAGTCACCATTGTTCGGTTAAGTATCTTTTACAAATTCAATAATTTAATAACCTCCAAAATATAGTTCTGCATCTCCTATTTTTTGTATTCCTCAATGTGAAGTCACCCCAAAGAAAAATATATATTTAGGATCACACCAAAATGTGATTTCCTCACGGCTGTTCAGTAGTCCCTTGTCTTATGGCGATTATTTTTTCAAGAAGACAAAATAAAAAGTGGAACAAGACTTCAACGACTCTGCCGGGCTTCAACAGGAATGAACCGGTGTAATCCTGTTTTCATCTCCGGAGTATGATGTGAAAGATTTGGTTTGCATTATAACACATAGGCAGCTTCTGAACAACAAGCCAGTGTGGTCCGTAGAGGACTTCTGTGAAGGTAACCCCGTTCACGGGTCCCCTCTGAGAAAGATGCACCGGCCATATGGTGAGCATAAACAACTGAGATATACCTTTAAACCTGAGGGACCATGTAACTCTTATGAGCCTTGTTCATTAGCCCACATGAACTCTGAAGGTGAGCAAGGGGGAACGGCGTAGTAAAAGAATTGTGTAGCGGTGCAATGTGAGCCAGGCTTTAATGCACGCTCAGGCATAATATAACCATGATCGACATTGGAATTTAATAATGGTTTCTATTGTGGTTTTCAAACTGCATCCAAGTATGTGTTTTGATCCTCAAGAGAAAGGGAACAATTGAGTTGAAAACACCAACATATTCCTGATTTCATGTTCGTTTTCTGCTTGGCAACAAGCACATTCCTTGTTGGCACAAGTGTGTGTCCTACAGAGTGATTTCATGATCCAGGTACTCCGTTTGTAGCAAATGTGCTTTTTTGTTGCGGGCACGATAACGCTCCAAAGAAAATAGCATACAGACCAAGTAAGGCATTATTTTCACGGAGTACATCTTTGCAGCTTGACCTCAATTAACGCCACCACCATCATCATCATCATCATCTACCACCTTCTTCGGCCCCGCGTGAGGGATCGGGCGTATTCTCTCGGCCACGCTTTCTATTAGCCCGTTGAACTCTTGCCCCTCCAATGTGCTGATCTTTTAAAGAGGATGTTTCGTTGACTGAGCGGCTCAGAGACGCGCTGAGATATTTTCTACAAATGAGACCACTTAACGCTCAGCTGTCTTTGCCTTAAGGATGTACAAATCCATTAATGGGCCATCAAAGCCTCCTAAAATGGTTCTCAGTGAGCCTCCAAAAAGAGCTGCCACTCACTGATAACCTCAAAGGGAACCTATAAGGTGGATAAAGCATTTTTACCCCGGTCAAATACGTGCACAAAATACCCTCTGTTTGATTTTTTTTGTTGCATATCTGTCCTTGTTGTATAACACTTAGGGCCCTATCTTGCATCCGGCGCAATTGACATTCTCACTGGCGCATGTGTCGTTGACAGTTTGCAACTGGTGCAGAGTGTTCTTTTCCCTCCAGCGGCAAACGTCTGTAAATAAGGGATAATCATTTTTTTACCGCGAGTGAATGTTAAAAAGAATGAATGAATGCGATGCATGAATGCATCCATCTGTTTAAATACACGCAAACTAAACACGTAATGCATAAAACAGTCCATGGCAATGTATATTAACGGGGGTACACATGCATATTAGGAACACAAGTCGATAACGATAATGCATACAATACTGATAAGAAACGATGTTTATAATGTATTGCGTATATCATTAAATAGAACCACAGTTACCGCATATCAAATGTGTGTTAAGTTTTCTTTGCCGAAATTTATTTTGAAGACTCAGTATTTCTGAAGTTGTGGAAGAAAACCTTATTCCATGTGTGAATTAGGCCATATTATTTGGCTATTAACTGAGCCATTCGCAGTTTGAAATTCATGTGCATCTGTCTCATTGGAGACTGCAGACGTGCTGTCAAAATATCAACTCGTCAGATTCAAATGCGCTCATGGCTCTTAAAGGGGATGGGAGCTGGCACTCTCATTGGTTTATTACACGTTATGCCCAAACCACACCTGCAGGTAATTAGGCTACTTCCTACCAACCCTTTTAAGATTTGCGCCGGGCGCAAGAGGCATTTATGCGCCGGTAAAATAGCAACATTGCCATAGAACCGCCCACAAAGCTACTTGCGCTTGGTGCTCACTTGCGTTTCAGGTTGTTGAAATAGGGCCCTTGCAAAAAAAATAACCTGCATGTGCATACACTCTCACTATGACTTTGCATTAGCAAAAAATCCTAAAGATTTAATATGTTTAGGATCAGTGGCATTAGTCTTTAAAGGTAGCATGGCAAGCTTCTTTATGGATGCTTTTATATAGGCCTACTGTAGGTGTTTCTGGCCCCCTAATACAGTACATTAAAGAAATTCAGCCTTGGTGCAGAATTACAGCCACTACGAGCCAGTCTCAAAATCAGCTTTCCACACACTTGCCATTTTTTAGAGGTAGGTCAAGTTGGAGGATGGGGGTGTGGTCCAGAGCGGCTTCCGGCCACGGTACCATGCGCTAGAGTATACAGTGGATGTATCATGATGGCTCGGATTCATAATATCATCCGAAAGCGCAAACAGCTTTTGGACATGTTCTGTAAATTTTCTAGCCACACTCCAGGGTGCTTCGACGGAGTCCTGGAGCTCAATATCTAAAATTATATGATATATAGATATATCAGGGGCGAGCGTCATAATAAGCTATAAATGCAGTGTGCATGCCCAAGCCCTTCAATAAAAATTAATGAAAAACTAATCGGCAGGTGTTTCAATTATACAATACCTTAGTTTTTAACTGTTTGGTCTTTAATCCGTGCCTAATCTGTCCGTCGTTTCGCTTGCGAAAAAACTGGAAAGCTGACAGCTTGTTTCGCGAGCATGCCGCTGTGACACCGACTGTAGTACAGTTGCTAAAGCCCGTGCTTACCTGTTAATGAGCGTTTTGAAGGCAAAAAAGCTGTCAGTGACTGCAGCTTATCTGACAACGCGCTGCGCAAAAATAGTAGCGCCGTAGCGCCGCAGTAGAAATTGCGCGCTACTAAGCCTAGTTCGGTTTTAAACACACACGGCAGCAGCGCCTCTGATCTCCGACGTGTCAGTGTGTTACTGTAAATGCTGTGCGGAAAACCGCTGGTGGTCTGGTGATTGAGGTGCAGACGGGTGAGTTTGGAGCCTGACGAAGAGGATCGCGCTGACGACCGCTCCGTTACAATTTTTCTCATTGAAAAACTATACAACTGGCATTTAGTATGATGTTCTCCATAAAAAAATAAGTGAAATACTGAATAACAATTCGGTTTTAGTTATCAAACCGCTTTAGTGATCAAATGTCATCTGGAACCAACGTGATCACTACAAGCTGTTTCCACTAACCATATTATATTTTTATTAAAAATTATAATGGCCCCCCCACGGGCGCGCATGGTATTGACACTTCCGCATGACCACAGTAAAAAGTCGCCGCTCGCCACTGATATATATATATATATATAATATAATTATATTATCATGACCAAAAGATTTGTGTGCCGGCGGATGATATTAGGAATCTCAAACGACTGCGTCGGATTCTGACAGACTGAGCGCAACATGAGAGAAAAGGATGGTTGCCCACATGTTACCGGAATGTTCCCGCTGGGGCAGCGGGCTCGCCGTGGAGACAATTCCAGGCAACAATCGCTTTCTCCTCTAAGTGCTGCGTTCAATCTGGACCTCTGGAGTCAAAGCCAAGATCTTCTCACCGACCATTCCTTCTCAGACCGTGGCGAGAAAACCCCCACTACGAGTCTCTTGATGGGTACCAGAAGACTCAAAGAGAACCCGACAGATCAGTCTTCTCACCAAAATGGAGCTTTACACAAGCCTTACTGACGTATTCCTGTTATCTCTATAACACAAAAGCAGAACGGTATCCAATATAACAAAGAAGTACAACACTTGCACTTAATTGTGTTTATATGCCCACCACACAGTGCATCGCACGTCGTATATCATTGTCTCATTGGGGACCAACTTCTAAGGTAGAGAATGGGAGGTAACCTGGCCCCTCATGACGACATATGTGGCCAAAGTCAAAAATGAGAGCGTGCTGAGCTTTCATTTCTTCAAAGCGAGAACTAGTCGTGTTTGACCATTCCTTATTTCTAGCCACTGAGAGGAACTAGGCAGAGCTAGGGGAACTCATATTGTTAGAAACTCATCAGTCACATTTTATAGCCATAGAACTATAATAAATACACCAGTGCAGCGTTGCCATCTTTCACCAGTCATTCGATGATGTTTGACTGTCTCTGGACATGGCATGTGATATTAAACATTGACATACGGTAACTTAACTCTAAGAGCTATGGGAAATGCAGTTTTTTGATGAATTACAATGGAGAGCTCGACAGCATGGCTTCAACGTCTCATTGACAGTTACTCCTCAGAGGTGTCCTCCACCACCGTCTCCACCACACGACTGAGTGCGCTGTGTCAGGGGAGCCCAACGGCCTGAGTGACGATGCATGGCATGAATGCCTGAAAAGAGAAACGTCGCGATCAAACTTAAAGAAATGTGAACACTGAGAATAGCTCGCTCTCCAAGAGAGTTTTATCTGATTGATTCTGATTAGTTCATCAGAATAGTAACTGTGATCTATTGACCTTCCGCAGAGCAAGAGATATATAACTCAACACACACAACACACACACAACGCACACACACACACCACACCGCCACACACACACCACCACACCAACCCACACACACACCACACACAAACACCACTACGATCCCACAAACACAACACACACCACACCCCAACCAACACACACCACGCACACACACACACACACACACAACACACACACACACACACACACACACACACACAACACACAGTCAACGCACACACACACA
>OLKM01007427.1:0-11848 GCA_900291075.1 Melanogrammus aeglefinus | reverse complement strand
TTTTTTATATTATTTTTTTATTTTTATAATCCAGCAAAATTCACAACAATTAGAGTATGTTGCTATTTATGAAGTATAGAAAGTACAATATATAGCAGGGAGATAGAATTGCAAAAACAGTTGTTTAAAACTAATCGATTTAAATGGGAGCGCAATTTACTAATTTCACCGTTTAATCCTAGTTTAACGACTGCTTCAATAGCTATTATGATTTTTTTCGTTTCCATAGGCCTTAAACTAACTATCTAAATTTGGAGTTTGGAGCGTGTTCCTTAGATACAAAAAAGTCCTCCATTGTGTCCAGATTTATTTTCACGTGACATGTACTTATCTAGCTTCAGCCATTCAGGAACCTCACTAAACTTCCAAAACGTTTTCCCACTTCCGTGTTAAAGTGACAGCCAACCTTAATAACCTGGCGCATCCCGCCAATATATTTGTAGGCTATGACTTAATTACCTAAAGTTAAACATTTTGTCGAATTTACCTTTCTGAAATAACACAGAATGCAACTATATGCAATAATATGCCTTATTTGTATTAGTTATATGACACGCAACTGCGAGTATATGGCGGGGGAGGTATGGGTTGGGTTGGGGCCCATCAGACATTTTGCCCAGGCTATATTTGGTTTGAATCCACCCTTCGCCCTAGCGGTGTCTTATATTTCTTGGCTAGTATTCGCCATCTGCTGAATACATTGTAGGAAACACTGGATAACTCACTGAAATGATTTGAAATATATTTTAAGGTACAAAAAACCTCTTTGCGTTGCATGAATCTTTCTTCTTCTTTCTTCGTTTTTTTTGTAAGAATTCCTTTTCATGTTAGTTTTGACGTGGAGTCTGGCAGTAAATACCATCGTTAGTAGGGGTTTACTGGCCAGAAGAGAAGTGCGGTGTTTTTTGCCACCAGGTCGAACCAACTATATTCCAAGGCGTTTCTTGAGGATACCCCTCAGGCGACTCGACAAAACACAAAACTTTGTGTCTTGGAAAAAGCAGGTTAATGTGCCGCTCCTTGATATATAGCACGTTAATTTTGGTGGAATTCAATTGAATTTGCTCTCGGATTAACCTAAATGCACCATTTCACTCCTACCGTATTTCTCTCTCTTTTTAGCCTGCTTTTATACATTAGATTTTGCAAAATTCTTCAGCTATAGTTGATACACCTCGGGACAGTTAATATGTATCAATAATGTTCGTTCTTTAACTTGCTAAAAACACTGTCTTGTGCTTATACACAATTCTGTTTAACGCTGTAAATTATGTGACTGCCTAATTTGAAAGTGCAATTCTGGTAAAATTCCATTCTGTCTATTCCCCACATCAATCTTACAATTGCCAGACAAAAAACAAACAGCAAGACCAATATAACTATACAGACAATCCGGAATCGACAAAAATATGGAAAAGGAAGGCGTAAAAGAGAATAAGACCATTTCCAATATAAATGAAAAAATACTGCCAATAACAATATGGGTCCTGTGACAGAGTAATAGTGTTAACTGTCCACAATTGACCCTTCCAAACCATGCCCGGGCGAAAAACCGCCACAGGCCAATCTGTGATTAGCAACTCTTAACAGGCAAGAGTTTGGCAAGCTTTCAAGTTTTGACTGCAACAGCCTGGCCATTAAGCACTTTGATGGTGTGCCCTAACCACTTAAAAAACATTGAAATAACATGTTGCACTATATTAATTACATATCTATTTAGGCACATATTTTTCTAACTAAAGAATTCATATTGTGTAATTTCCATAACCGCGATAACGCCTTCACGATGGCGGCCAAAAAAGTTTAAAATATTCAAACAAGACTATTAACCCATCGTCCCAACTCCTTCCGTCTATCCCCCACTCACACCTTTACGTCATTCAATTCTGTCTATAAATAACAACCTATTGACATACAATCATATATGTTTCATAATACTTAAGTTAAGGAAGTACATAGCATAAGCTGTATTTTTTCTTTTCGTTCGCCCGCCTTTTCATTCGTATTGGCCGAGAGACAACGAAACAACAGCAACATCGACTGCTGCTTATAACACAATGACGTTATTATAGCCTCGAAAAGTTTCCAGTGTGTACTGATGTCTTCGAAAATACATTCTCATTCAAAAGTCATGTTTTCTCACTCCTATGAATAAAGTGCAGGGTCTAAACTTGACAGTTGTAGCACTGTTATTACTTAATCAGTTAACTTATTTTGACTGGACTTCGAATGTCTTTCTTAGTTCTTGCTACCATTTTAACTGCACCTAATGTCAGGTTTTATACATCCCACTACCTCATTTTATTCTGATCGGGCCCACAGAGCATGGTTGCTGGCACTATTCCTTAGTATGTATTAATTAATCAGTAAAATCAGGTATCTATCCTTCATATTTATGCATTTCTAGGCGAACTATTCTGTCTAGTATGAAAATCTGACGAAAAGCCTGAGCCCATCTTATCTCCTCCCACTACTTCCACTAGTGGCCATATCGGGCTCCACCACTTGTCATCATCGCCACCACCACCACCACCAACACTATCACCCCCCACGCCTTCCAGTGCCTGAGATCCCCATATGCAAATTGCCTCCGATTGTTCTACAGTTCAGTGTCACCTTCAAGCTTCACATCCACAAGTACCCCCCTTACGACCTCTACAAAAACCCACCTGCTCACCAAGGACATAGCATGATGGTAGCCTCCTAACCCTTTGGAGACTTCAAAGACACACAGCAGTACTAATTTCAGAATGCTCCAGTCACTGTGCAACAGAGGATGAACAACTACCTCGAATCCGAACTACTGAATGATGCACTTTCCCATGATAACATGGGAATGTTGAATTACTGGCACAGAAATGGCAACCCTATACTGAAAGATACTGTATGTACCATATGTCTTTTACAGACCCAGTTCATTTATATCTTTTGTAAAATGGTAAATGCGAAAACAAAAAAATGGAAATCAAACCCCACATTTATTAAAAGAAGTCCTAGACAAGATTATCTAATCTTTAACCCTCTTGGCAAGTATGTTCATATTTTCATTACACAGCAGATTTCCCGTGTCTGGGACCCACCGGCAATTTAAGCTTTTAAATCAATAACAGCATAGCAATTATGTAAAAAATCACTAACAGATGTTTACTTAGCTCAAGCCAATAATAGACATCATTCTTATCTTTCATATTTTCATTGACCCATTGATAATTTAGTATCTGATTGTTTGATACACATCGTTACCGTTTTAAATTAGGAATTCATTAAAAAAAGGAAAAAAATAGAAACAAAATGTTTCTATTTTTAACTTTTTGGAATCAGTGCAGAAAAACATTTCAACGAAAACAACTATTTTTCAATTTAATCCCAATTAGCTTAAATATGTCATGTCACATTTGTTCCTCTCTAGATTGCCAAGTGTCGGTGGGCAATACTTGGGCGAAATTCCAGAAATGACCACAAGACGAAGTGTTCCTTCCTCGGACCATCTTTGGCAAAAGAGGGTCATTTTGTCGGGCGCATGGAAAAAGACTTCCGGAACAGGTCTGTAAACTCTTTGAAGTTTTAATATGTATGCAAGCTTGCTATAAGCCAACTATATTGACTAATTTACACCTGATACATGTATAGGCTTTCACCTGAGGCTGAGACCATCCTCATCCAATATCAGTCGGTAACTCACAAATGCGCTCTGGTAAAATGTCATAAAAGTCCTATAACACATTGAGTATCCCCCACCCCACCCCATCCACCCCTCAGCAAATGATATCTAGTCACCTTTGACATCAAATAACCCTCATAGCCTGTTCCGTTGCAGGAAGCTGAAAAAACATGCTTGACGAATACAAATAACTAGAAAGTACGAGAAAGCAACCTCTAATATGGCTAATTGTTGTCAGGCGAGGGGTACTCTCGCTATTTGCACTCTGGTGCGTTCAAGTGCATGTCACTTGATTTGGAGACAAACATTCCCATTCCCACTCCAATATAGACAGAATATGATCAAAATCATTTGGCTTTTTTTGTTACTTAGGTTGCAGTCAGTTTTCAATACTTATGCTGTGGAAATAAATGTAAATTAACTTCAATTTTTCTCAGTTAAATATATTATACACAGAAGCGCCTTTTGCAATTATTTTAGGCAGAATGTTGCTATATATGCGCAATGGCAATTTCTTTCTACAACAGTCAAAAAACACTTTCTCAATTATTAAGCGCATTTACCTAATGCTTGCAACAGATTATTGCCAAAATTATTTATATTTTTTTTTTTGTTTTTTTTTTTTTTCAGGAAATTATTTTGATCAATATTATATTCACGATATTTACCCAATTATTCATTGATTTTAGCGAATAATATTTTACTTTGAATGTTCACGTAAACATACCACGCTTTAACTATCTGTCCATTTATCATAAACTTGAATAAGTACAAATTCGTTCATACATAGTAACACACAACTAACCCTAACACAACTTAAATTATTCTAGGCAAAAATTTCTAATTTTAACATTGTAACGATTGATATCGCAATACAATGCAGTCAGGCCATGTTATGTTCCATTCTTTCTACTTGGACCATTAGGTCAGGTGTAGTCATGAGCCAAGTACCCCAATCCTATGGTCTCTCTGCAATCAGTCGACTCTGGCATTTCTGTTGTTTTTTACTTTACTTGACTTAGCCTTCTCTAGTGAACAGTTATGCATTATAACCATTTGAAACATAGCTTATTTGGTTTTTTCAATCGTTGATAGGTTGACCTGATGATGAAACTTGAATATACTGTTATGCTGTTCATATTATGCTGTTTGGGTTACCACTCAGGGTGCCTAATCACTTCAAGATGTTTTTCCTTTTCAAACCCTACTGTAATAATTACACTCACTTCATCAATATGTGAAATGAAAATTGGGACAAAGAAAACATAGTTACCACATAAATAACAGTTTTTAAAGTTTATTTTCATCAGTAACAAGAACAAACATATCTATAACAAAAATGTTTACACAATAAATTAAACTAAACCTTGCTCATTCTGCTTACAAATATGTTGAAGCATACTCCAACAGTATTTCAAGTGTTCACAGGTCTGCCTACAAAACATCAGACTTCCATCTCACTCAGTATCAGTATCATCAGGTTGCATCTGTATCATGTCATGACTCCTTTGGTTGATTGTCACAATGTCTGACCAATTGCAGAAGTTTACTTTCAATCCACTGCTCCATGCACTTGTACATTCCGGGAGTTCATCTACGGCTGCATTGCAGTACAGTATGTGTTTTTGCACACACTTGCCTCACGACCGAGAATCCCTTCATCCATTCTATAAGAGCTGTCCCATCATCATTCTAGCTCCAGCCTTCTCAATTGGGTTCGGACTTTCGATGTTCTGCAAGAACCTGCTCTCCAATGCCAGCCTGTATTTTGCCGCAGCAGCATAAGAGCATCCTCCATGTGGGTAAGTTGCTAATCACACACCATGCTGCGTGCAGAAAACTGTGCCGCTCTGTGTTATATCCTCTGTTTTCAGTGGATGCTGTTTACAGTTTCATATGAAATCTTCCAGCTTCGTAATATTCCATAATGGTTCCCAGTATGGTCCCAGCTCATTGAAACAACTTGTGAAAAACCTCTTGATCCCATATAAGCTCAAGCTCTGAGCTTTCCACCCTGCGAGGCACTTCACAGGTTCGCACGCTGTATGTTCATTGCCATCAAGCATTACAAACACCCTCCCAGCCCCTGCGTACTTATGATGTCAACGTTACCCAAACCCTCTTGTTCCACATTTCTGAAAATATCACAGGCAGATATCACAGTAGGATGCAGCAGGGAGCACCAGCACATCGTGTTTCATCAGCTCTATCTACAACAGCACTGTGGCACTTCACCTCTGCAGCATGAGCTTGCATGCAAAATTATTCTTGTGTCTGCCTCTCTTGATTTGACTGCAACATGGCCAACCTCTGCCCACTGATCCCTTGGTGATGTTGCAAGCAGTTTTCCTCACTGGCACATAGAGAGCTGCTTGTCTTTCAGCTTTTCCCTCGCCTTTGGGTGTTTTCGCACTCAGCCACCAGGAATCTTATAAGTGTGCCTTGTTGGCTGAAGTCGGGGTGAGAAACTTTCTCCATTTCTGGATTTCGTGACCTGGTGGCAATGTTTCGGAACTGTATTCCTGTGGTGCACCCCCTTGTTTAGCCTCTCTCTGCATTCTTAGATTGAGTCCTCCCGATATGCATCGAAGACCACATCAATTCTCTGGCTTCTGGCTCCTTCATGTAGGATTTGAGTCAGGCTGAGTCTGCCAATTTGAGAGAATGTCTGTCATTACCCTTCATCTTCTGAACCAGGGCTCATCCCATCAATGATGGTTAGCAGATGGCTCAGGGATGGTCTCTGCTGGTAAGACCTGCTTCTCCAGCTCCCTGGGCCAGAGCAGCTTTGCTTGTTTTTCTAAAGTGTCCGATCTCCATTGGCAAGCCGCCCATGCGCAATGGCTCCTAATGGGTGGGAAAGGACATCGACTAATTTGGATTGATGGCGGCTTCTCCTGCCATCCAGGACCATGTGGGCGAAGAGCTTTCTGTCAGCCTGCAAAACAACCTTGTTTTGGTTGCTTGCGAAGTTTCTTTCGGATATCTGTAAGCGTCTTCAGTCTCTTCTTTTCATTTTTATCATGGAACTGGTCTTTGGGCTTTGGTCTTTCAAGCCGATCCCGCTTGAAATCCTCATATGCTTCTTGTGCCAATCTTGTGAGCATCAAGAAGTCTCCTGCTATAACCTCTGGAGGGGGAAAGTACCTGTTGAAATGCTGACAAACTCACTTTCTCTTGGGTCAAAAAGGGTTCATCCAGTCATCTTCAAGAAGCTTCATAAATGGACTTGTAACATCTGCTTCATCCTTGTGAATCTAGGCATCTGCAGGTCTGGGGTGGCTGTGATGGGACATTCCACATCCCAACCATCATTCTGAGCCTGCTTGAGGAACATGCTGCGGTACTCAGAAGTCAGGTAGTACCTCTCCACAGCGGCCCTTTTCAGGCTGAAGCCCTTTGTGCCTCCTGCTGTCCGGGTATCCTCGATTGACTGTTTCCTCAATTGTTTTGATCACACAGGATCCGGCCAAAGGGATTCTGGCTACCAGCTGAACACTGAAGCCACCCCTGCATGAACTGCTGGTGTACCTCTGGGTATCAATGGGAAGACGTGACATTGTGGCAAAGTAGTATGGGCTCAGAAAGCAGAGTCTGCATAATTCAGTTTATCATAAGCAAAGCACCATGGGATCATAGTCATGGATTGATGCTAAGGTGGAGCATCCAATCCCCTCCTCTCTCTTGCTGCACGAAGCAAGCCCAGCAATGATCTCAGCCATGTCAAGGTAAGACATCCCAGAAAGCTGCCAGTTTGTGGCCTTTCTGAGGGTGCCAAGGTACTCTTGGAACAAACTGGAGGAGGCGAGTGCAAGATACATCATCCAGGGAGCGTTGGTGAAGGAGGCCTGGCACCACTTCGTCATGGAAAATGGAGATGCTCTTCAGGGCTTCATTTCAGATGGTTAACCTCTGCTCTTATGGTTTACTTGGAGCCAAGGCAAGAAATCCTTCCAGACAAGCCTCATCATTGCCTCATACACAAACTTATGTAGCCTGACAGCACGGTTGTATTTGCGGCCTTCCATCACAGCGGTGATGGATCCTTCTGCAATCACTCCAGACTCCACACAAACGTCACGAAACAAGCATCCTGAAACCTCTTCCCCATGATTATAGGAAGTTGCATATGGTAATGGAATGTTCCCCGTCCTCAGTCATTATAATTCTTGGAACTTCTCAATGCTTCCATATTATTTTGGCAGCCTTTGGCGTAGAGTGCTTGGTCGAAGACACAGACAATCTCCTTCAGTCCTAGTGTTCTCATGATTGTTCAGAGTTTTGGTCAGGACTTCATTAACAGTTGACATTTCAGTAGCTGGGGGCATTAATTGTTGGTAAGTAACTTACGGTGTCCTGCACCACATATATTGTTGCTTTGCCGGATGAGGGATGTTGAATCCAGTCCAACTGCTAATGGTTGGATCTACTGAGTTTGAACAGCCGAGTGAGGCAGCCAGATCAGGGTCTGGACCCGGCATTCTTGACTTGTTTTGTCTGCATTCACATTTAGGCTGACGCATATGAGCTTGAGGGCCCCCACTCTCTTACCAGCATTGTACATGGGGAGTGATGCTTGTGCTGGATTCGAGATTGCTCCTTTTTGCTTGGACTTTTTTCAATCGTTGTCTTTGCATTGGCATTGTTCCAATGATTCTGGGGCTGCACAGCAATGCCGTTAACTCGATGTTGATGCTGCCCTCTTCCACTGCTTGTCTCCTCTAAGCGGTCTAATGTTAATCCCATGGCTAGAGTAGTGAAGATTCCTAGTAGATGTTGCTTGGTAGTGCCACGCCCATCTGGGATCGTTTCAAGCTTTTGAAGGCACAGTGCAGTGTCAATTTTCCTCAACCTGTGGTGTATGAAACACCATGGCCACAGTCTAATTCAGGATACGAATCAGTTTTCTGTGTTTCCAGTCAGAGACTTGACTGCAAATGGCAGCATGAATGCTTCTCGGTGGTTTAGTCTTGCACCAGTGACTGCAAATACAAGATAACTGCCAAAGGAGATGGCGAGTCGTTCAACTCTTCAGGTTGGTTGAGGGACGGGCATGCCTTCCCTGTAAGCAAGGTTTGTAAAAAAGATTGTGACAGATTATTGGTATGATGTCCTTCGGTCCTGTTCCACATCAAGTAGGCCATAGTTGTGGTTGGTCTCATTCTGTTTTTATGTCATTTCCTCATAAGTAAAGCAGCTTTGGCACACAATTCGACTGGACTCAGCTCTCATAGCATCCAACTCAGTCTGGAGAGCATATGTTTCTCTTCACAAAGTTCACTCTTGGAGAGATTGTCAGCGTACAGTAGAAGTTTTCCATTGTCATCAGGACAGATATGGATAGATTCTGCCAGTTTTCTTCTCTAGATTGCGACGAAGATTGTCATAGAAAGATCTGGTGACTTTGCTGGCACCATGAGATAACATTTATTCTTCAAATCGCTTCCTGACAGTTGCCATGGGCATTATATGATGGTTAGGGAGTAGTTGTGTCCCTGAAGAAAAAGTTCCTGAAGAGCCTGTTTTTTCTGCAGTTATTGTACAGATCAGCAGCATCTTGGCTCAGTCATCAGCCCAGTCCCACTGCTTGTAAGCTGACTCCTCACGGGGTGTATGCACGGATAGCATATGATCTATGGTAGTGCCCTTCTGTTGCAAACATGCTCCATGCTGGTGATTGCCAACAGTCTCCTCTCATCAAGCTTCTTGATAGCTGAATCTCTCTTATCTTACTGTTCTGGCTCGCAACTCCACCAGCACTTTATCAGGTTTTTCACGGGTCTTTCTGACCTTTGATGTAACTTGGCTGGCTTTGTCACAGAATATACATTTCTCCTCAAAGAACCCTTGAGCTGGTTTGGTGTAGCTCGTGCTGCTCTGGCTGAACTCCCTTCAGCTTGCACCTTTGGGGACCTGAGCATCTAACAGTTTTCTTCAATGGTGGAAGAACACTCCTGCATTTTCTGTTGATAAAACACACCTGGGGCCCACTCCCCTTCTGGTGTTGCTTCTGGCTAGGGTCCATGAGGGCCGACATGATTTCTGATCTCCGCCGCCTTGACCAATGTCTTCCAGGAGTCCAGATCTCTGGGTGACACAAGCTTGGAGGTGTCATTAGTACAGTGGATGGCACATTCCTCAAGATTTTTGGTCAGATTCTCGCTGGCTTGAGCAGCCATTTCTCATGCATTGATTTCAGTAGTATTCGGTACAGAAAATTATCTGCAAAATTATCAGGCAAAACATAAAAATAAATAAGATAATGAAATTTTTTGCAGATTACTAGAGTTTATTATAGTTTGCCAACATTGACTTGATTCTGCTCATAATCAGTCTGTTTGCCCACTGAGTTGATTTGAAACAATAACAAATAGCAGTAGTGATCTCTCTTAAAGGCCCCAGTGACCGGGTGAATGTCTCCCTCTAATGCCCCCTAACTCCCTTGTGGAAGTGCACTACACAGGACCACCCAGAAGGCGAAGGCAGGTTGAGATTTGTTTATTTACTTTGCTCTCCAAACAGGACAGCTAACAAAAACCATACACATCCAGCCAATGGACTCATGTGCTCATAATCAGTCTGTTTGCCCACTGAGTTGATTTGAAACAATAACAAATAGCAGTAGTGATCTCTCTTAAAGGCCCCAGTGACCGGGTGAATGTCTCCCTCTAATGCCCCCTAACTCCCTTGTAGGTCACTACACAGGCCCCCCCAGAATTCACCATAACCAAAAGTGCATAAGTGAAAAAGTCATTCAATAAACAAGTGGCATAGACAGTTAACGTGGCGGTGGCCGTATCAAGCGGCCAAAACGGCTGCGTTTAGCAGGAGGGGGGTCAAGGGCCCTGGGCGGCTTGCCAGCCGGGGCCGGGGCTGGGGCAGGCCCGGAGGCTGCAGCAGGGGGGCGTCCCCGCCGCGGGGGCAGGGCCAGCTGAACCGGCTCGTCAATGTCCAGATGAGCAGGCTTGAGACGGTCCACTGTGACCCGCTCTGGTTTACCTCCCAGGTCCACCACAAAGTTCTTAGCCCCCGCCTCCAGGACGCGGAAGGGCCCATCGTATGGGGGCTGTAATGGAGTCCGATGGCTGTCGTGGCGGATGAAGACGTATTTAGCCAACTGCAGGTCCTTGGGCACGTAGGACTGGGGAACGCAGTGACGAGATGTTGGGATGGGGACAAAGGCCTCGGCGACGCCCCGTGACACCGCCCGATGAGAGTAGGCAGACCAGGGGGATGCGGCCTCAGGAAGGAACTCCCCTGGAACTCGGAGTGGCTGGCCATACACCAGCTCGGCGGAGGAGGTCTGGAGGTCCTCCTTGGGAGCAGAGCGAAGACCAAGCATGACCCACGGGAGGCGGTCGGCCCAGTTGCTGTCCGTAAGGCTGGCCCGCAGAGCAGCCTTCATGGAGCGATGGAACCTCTCACAAAGGCCGTTGCCCTGCGGGTTGTACGCCGTGGTGCGGTGGAGATTTACCCCCAGGCCCTCAGCCACCGCAGTCCACAGCTCTGACGTGAACTGTGGGCCCCTGTCAGACGTGAGGTCAGCCGGCGTGCCGAAGTGGGCCACCCAGCATGCGATGAACGCCCGGGCCACCTCTGCTGATGTGGTAGATGACAGGGGCACGGCTTCCGGCCACCTGGTGGTTCTGTCCACCATGGTGAGGAGGTGAGTGAACCCGAGGGAGGGGGGCAGGCGGCCAACCAGGTCCACGTTGACGTGGTCGAAACGCCTCTCCGGCACCAGAAATGGTGCCAAAGGGGCCTTAATATGGCGTTGTATCTTGGCCCGCTGGCACGCCACGCAGGAGCCAGCCCACGTCCGGACGTCCCTTCTGAGGCCCGGCCAGACAAACTTGGCCCCAACCAACCTCGTGGATGCCTTCACACCAGGGTGGGAAAGGCCGTGGATGGTATCGAAAATCCGGCGCCGCCAACCAGCAGGCACCATGGGGCGCGGTTGCCCCGTGGAGACGTCGCAGACTAGCGTGGATTTGGCCTCATCAAACACCACGTCCTCCAGCCGCAGCCCAGTGGGGGCCGTTCGGTACGCCTGAATGTCTGAGTCTGCTGCCTGGTCAGCGGCCATAGCAGCGTAATCCAGTCCCAAGTGTACGGACCCCACGACCGACCGGGAAAGGCAGTCGGCGACGGAGTTGTCCTTGCCAGACACATGCTGGATGTCCGTGG
>OLKM01007426.1:0-11848 GCA_900291075.1 Melanogrammus aeglefinus | reverse complement strand
TAACTCCTTACCAAGTTTCCCTTATATTGCCCGAGGCCACAACAAGAGCTTGGAAGCCATGACATGCATCCACCGGTGGGGGTTCCGTACAGTCATGGGCTAAAGGGACACATGTCCTTGTATTCCTCCAAGTTTCCCACACACGGAGAATATTAGCACTCAATACTACATAAAAAGGTAATATAAAAGCTTTTTTTGCTCAGAAAAGCACAACATAAAGCACAGCAGCATTTCCTAACACACAAGAAAGTTAAAATTTACCCCACCATATAAAGGCACACAAGAAGTTAGGTGAGCATTCACTCTTCATAAGAATTAGAAGATAAGAAGTATAAAAGTAAATACAAGTCTTACTTTATCGTAAGATAACTGTAAGCAAATACAGAAGTAAAAGTACAATTTACTATATCATAAATATATTAGGCTAACGTATAGAATAAAAGTAAACAATTTACTATCATCAAGATAATGTAGGCAATAAGAAGATTAAAGTAAACATTTACTTTATCATAAAGTATATGTAGGCCAATAGAGAAGTTACTAAAGTAATCAATTTACTTATCATCATATTACAAGTAGGTAATCCAAAATAAGAGTAAGCAGATTTACTTCAACGCAGATATATAGAGTATACCAAGATCTATATAGGTGACCTCGTGACGAAAGCATGGCAAACGTAGACTGAGCTGGTTGAGGAGTAACGGCTAGTGCATCAAATAGTGAGTCCGTCGGGAACACGTCATCCTCCCATGCACTACGCCCTATCAGAGTTATCTGCATATGTAACCGTGTATGCGGTGAGTGTATATGACTGGGTGTGTGGTGTTGCCAATGTAGAAGTCCCAGTTCTCTGTCTATTGTTGCGCCCCATTGCTTGGGGAATCCAGGTGCTCCGAATCGGGTGCCCAATCCCAGATGTAGGGCCTGTGGGTGTCCAAGTAGACGACGTGTTGTCCTCTGCTGCTTCCAGGATACAGAAACTCTTTCTTGTGGTGGAGATTGGAAAACACAGCTTCCGGACAGGCGCATGATGCTCTGGTTCAAAACACCCCTCGGTGTCAACTGTGGAAGAGGCACCGAGAGTGGATATGCCTCAGGTGGTCAGCCGCTGATGGACGTAGAATGAGGCAGATGTATGGCCGTTCCCCACCACGCGGGGCCATCCTCGGGCGTCCCAGCCGGAGACCGCGAACGTGGTCAAGGGCCCACTCCGGTCCCTCAGCTTGTAGCTGTTCGTCCTAGACCACCTTCCCTCCTGAACTCAACACTGGTTCTTGCTTATCCTTGGACTCCGCGAAACCCCCTCAGAGGGAAACTCGGAGCCCTCCCCCTGAGCATGCCGGGAGTGTTCTGGTCGATGAGCAGAGAGGGACCACGCATGGCTCCGTCCGAGGGCCCCAACGCCCATCAGAGGTGGAGGCCGCATGGCAGTTGTGTCCCTCGGAACCGCACGACTCGTGAAGTCGGTCCTCCCCTGGCATGGGTGTTCGGTGTGGGAGGGAGTAATCTATGGCTGCTCCTCTCCCTAGGCTGTCTGAGTCTCGTCTGGTAGTTGCTCCCCTTTCTTAGGTCCATAGCTCCCTACTTGGGCGGGGAGCTTGAGACACACGGTTTAAGGGCCCCCCCCTTCGCTTGTAGCCCCTGGGTATATCTGCAGGGCATTGATAAATCAATACCTCCCTCGGTGCCATCCTTGTCGGCTGGGGGTTCCGTTTGCCTAATAAACGGAGACAAGAGTTGAAGGCAACACCCTGGCTCCCCTTAGTTCACCATTACCTACTATTCTATCTCCTGGGTCACATAGGTATTTAGTACCTGGGTATCTATCTAGATTCTTCCGTGACCACAACCCGACCTGGAGAATGACAGCCATTTCGCCGCCGAGCGAGGAACTCCAGGCCTAAGTTAAACCGTTACCCTCCTTTCGGTGGAGGGGCTTCTGTTGCCGCCCCCCTCCATGGCCATCCCGTCTCTCTGAGGCAACTCCTTACCGCCCCCAGATAGCTCGCCTATTTTCCTGGATAAACGATTCCAAATTAAATGGGCCGGGGCGCCCGTGGTAAGGTTAATTGGATTGGGGTTGTTATGGTTGATCTTTCCAGCACCTGGTCGATTACTCGCTGCATTTCTAATGCTAGCGTTGCTCCTTTATTACCCTACGCTTGTAGGGTCGTCCTCGAGAATTTTAAAGGGTGCTTTGATTTCTTATTTCCGGTGAAAACTTGGTTCCACCTAATGTGGGCCATTCGTTGAAAGAATAAGTGATTACAACATTGGACATGCCCTCTACTATACCGGCCACCTCTGCATCGGTCGTAGCTCTGCTGGTCCGCAATTGATTTCAGTCATTCCTTCTGCCTCTGGTCTGGGGGCTTCTGGGGATCCATCTGGCTGTTTGGGCTTGGTAGGGCCAGTGATTTGTTAACAGTTTTTAGAACAGAAAAGTGAAAAAGGATTTCTTGTCAGTGTCCTCCATGACACTAGACCCAGATGTAGTTATCCTCCTTTGCCGCCGTCCCGCTGCATAATTAGTATAACAGATTACAGCCCATGCTGGATCTATTTCAACAAGTGTACTTAGTACACAGGCTGTGGTCATTATTGCTACCTGACTAGCTATTCTCTCGCATTGTCTCCGTAAGCTGCCTTCGGAGTTCCTATTGAGCTGGTCTAGGTACGCAAGGTAAATAATAACCAGGCTCACGGTCACTCCCAGATTAATGAGTGTCCTGTTTTCCCTTCCTACATATTCTATGGCATGTCCTAGTACGGAGACAACATACATGAGAAAATTCACACAAGTCCATCCCCTTAGCTTGACTGGTAGGTACATTTGATATAAGAATATAATGTTGTAGGATGGGATGATGGTTCCAGTATAATAAAAAGCTGCGTAGGCTTTAAGTAGGTATAGAAAGGCTAATGCTCCTCCCGTTAACCTCCCTTCCTTTAAGAGGTGAAAACAGGCCAGGATAGAGTACATAAATATAGCACATAGGTTTCTGTAGAACATGTTTCGAAATATTACCTGGGTTAGGCCAGTGATCTCGGGTTCTCCCGGGGTGCAATTGTGCTCCCTCCATTGGTACTAGAGGTCATATTGCTGGCCATAGTCTATCAGGATTTCCGGGCTGCTTCGAGTGTTGGGTCTGTCTGGGCTCGGTGTAGAGTGAAGGTAGAATCTGGAGGTTCTAGGCTGCAACTTGACTCCTTCTCTTGTGAGTTCATATGTTGTTGGTCTGTCGTTAAATCATGTGATATAGGCCGGCCTACTTTTACGCATCAGGCCCTTCGTCCTTCTTGACATGGGATGATTGTTTGCTGCAGAAATTCTTTACCAGCTGCCCAAGGCCTATTCTGATCATATAGTATATGACCCCTAAGCATAAAAGGCCCAGCAAGCCATAACCACACCATATCAATAGGGTCTTTATCAAGGGCCAAATCCATCCTCCTACTGTGTATATCACGTTCTGTGTGAAATCACCCACTGTTGATAAGACAGCTCCCCCAATGTTTAATGTATTTGTCATGATCCCTTTAATTACACCCCCTTACAGTTGTGAAGGGCGACATATTGTGTCACTTTTCTAGCCAGTTGGGCCCCAATGTGGTGACCCCGGGCAACAGTATTGGAACAATATATTCCATGCCTGTTTCTAGTACGAATGCCCACTATTTCCCTCGCTGAGCCGGTCGTCTTGGGCTTCGAGCCGTCTATCCCTAACAGATCTGATGCTATGTAATGACTAGTATATCCTTCCTCCCCACAGTATTTAGCATGGTCATCCTCCCCCCATAGCATAAGGAAACAGAGGTCCAAGAAAGGTTATGCATCACTCCCTGTACTATGTTTGTACCTGGTGTAAGTGCTCGCATGAGGGTGGCTGAGGCTCCATAATAACCGTGTTTGGTACGTGTTCATAAGACTGTACCACCTCTCCACCAAGTTATAGGGTGCTTGGTTTTTACTCATTCTTTCCTATTTTCCTGACCACGCCATAGTGCCTACTAAGGGATCCTATTATCCTTTTATCTCGGCGTCTCCTGAGAGACACCATATGTATCTGTTGAAGTTTAGTTCTCTAAACTCAGAATGTGGCCCTTCGGGCCTTGGCCCATAAGGGGGTTCTCCTGACCGATTGGTGGTGTGTGGTGCGTGCTGCTCCGCCTGCTCCCGCCAATCCGAAAAACAGGTAGGTGTGTCCAAGGTTATTGTTTCGCGATCCGCTTTAATTAAAAATGTGGAACTAGTTCCCATCATCCTCCCATTAAAGCGGGAGTGAAATGATAGGCTACCCAGTCCCCCCAGGTTCGCAGCAAGAGCAACTACAACATGGTTAGAGCCCGATCGTGAGAGAGGGGGCAAGCAGATACATCATGTCGCATTAACAATTTCTTTCCAGATAAATGATTTTTATGACCTGTAAGTCATTTCTATAGCAGCTATTTATTTCCTCGAGGTCAAAATTCCCTTTGTATTATCATCTTATCAATACTCATCTATACATTGTTATAGTGTTATTAGAAAAAACAAAACAAAACAACCAATCAGTCTTTAGTCACAAATATAATTATATGAACCAAAAATAATCTAAGTTTCATTAATTCATCATTAGTTTTATTAGTTCAGTATTTTTTACATTGTTGTACTTCCGCTGTTATTTCATACCATGCCAATTTATTGATTTTATTTATTTTTATTATTTCACCATACTTTTCTGCACTATGAGGCGTACTGGAGTCTAAGTCGCAGCAGCCAATTGAATGAGTTTCCTCATATAGGCCTACTGTAGGCCCGCCTGCTTAACAATCCCCTAGATTTAGGAGGTCCCCTAGTGGGCTTGTTCCAGAATCACACGACTCGCCACACATGTAAAAATGGCGCGGCCTACAGTCCGAAAACAAGCATGGTATTTTTATATATACATAGGCCTATATACATTTTTGTATTTTTTATTTATTTATTTATTTTATTCTTCCTTTAATATTTTTATGTACATATTTTTTAGTCCGTCATCCACGGGATAACCTGATTCCGATGCACAGGCCCCATATTCTACAATGTATGAGGTTGTCATCGTGATCGATATAATTACATCTTCCTCCGCTCGTTGAGTGTTTTATCGCCCCCACCCTTTTGTTGCCCGACGCGGAGGTTATCCACCACCTTCTGTCCCACCTTCAAGTGTTCGGTCGTTCTCCTCCCCTGTACCGCTGGTCCCCTGGGAACCAGTGGAGGTAGGGAGAGATGGGCGTGCGTACCTCCACAGGGAGGCTGGGGTGTCCCAATGAATGGGATCGTTCGCCGTGATCCATTCTTTTGCTCTCCCTACACACCTTTCGCTACCCCGTTGGTGGAAAGCTTGTAGGGAATGCCTCCATATTTGCCTGTATTCGGCCCCTTCTAAGAGGTCGGCACGTAATTATTTTTAAAATGGGTTGCATATATCCATTCTAAGGGTTGTGGCACCACCGCGACCGGCGAAAAAGTCTGAAAATTGGATTGGGCATACTTGTCCCTCCCGTTCGCAGCTGTTAAAGGATACACTCTGGCGTCCTGTCCACCATTATCAAGGACAACCAGGAAGTATTTGTGGCCCATCGTCGTGCTGGCGAATGGGCCTGCAACATCTGCAGAGTAGTTTTCACCTTGGATGTTACATTGAATGGACTCTGGGGGGCCGTGCAGCCGCTTTGCCCCACCTTTATTAGCACATTGTTCACATCGTGATTTAATCCTCTTAAATATTTTCCGCATATTAAGCACCTTAATGTGAGCTTTAAGTAACTGTTTCTCAGTTCTTTTAAATCCCACATGTCCCAATGCGCAATGCATCGCCCGTAGTTGCTCAAAAGCCTCATTGCTCGGAATGACGATATTACCCTCTTTTGACCATTCTTTTGGATGCATAAGCAGCATGTTCCCTATCACTGCCCTTGCCTGGCGAGGGTAATCCCCTCGACTCTGTGCTAATTCGTCGGCCATGCGATTCCCATCGCATTCTTGCGTCTGCTCCTTTGTGTGGGCGGGTACATGATTTAACTTAATGCTCTTTTTCTTCCGCAATTCCTCCACCGTCTTCCATAGACTGGTATGCGTGAGTTCTTTGCCTTTGTGGTTTGCCATTCCCTTACTACCCAATGACTCAGACAGTCTGAGTAGCTGTTCACCACATATGCACTGTCGGACCATATGTATGCCTTTTTCATCTTCTTTGTATCCATCCATGCCAGGGCTTCCACCAGAGCGGTTACTTCGGCCGTCTGGGCCGTCCCCTGGGTGTAACCCGATCTCTTGGTAGTGACTACCCCACTAGGAGTAGTTGCTATAAAGGCCCATTTCGCTAACTCCTCCTCTGATACTTTAGACCCGTCCGTGTATATGTGTACCTCTGGTTCCCATTCTTCTTGGAGCTTAGGGGGTTTCATTGGTTTTGCCTTTGAGGTGTTCAATATGTACTTCACTCTGTGATCCGTGGTCATGATGTGCCATTTTCCATATCTGCTTGTTTGTGCTTTGGCCCCTGCTGTCTGGTCTTTCGAGGCCTGCTGTATGTGGGGGAGGGCTGTGACAAAGAGCACGTACTGTGGGTCTCCTAGGTTAATTAATTGAGGGTAAAACCTGTAATGTAGACAGAGTTCTTTTTCCTCTGGGGCGTATCGCTGTTCTGTACCCGAGAAAGTCATGGAGTGATAGTAACAAGGGTCTTTCTCCTGCTTTGTTCCTTCACTGTGATTATATACCACACAGGTTCCTCCTTTCTCGGTTACTATTGTCTCTACCCTAATTGGGGATCCCATTTTCCTGGCCATAAGGGGTCGCACTTCCGCCAAACAGTGCGATTTTAGTTTTTCCAATATTTCCAGTTCATCCCCTGTCAAGGGGGAGTCGCGCAGAACTCTGCCGTCCGGTTGTTTCCTCCTAATATGACCTTTAGCCCTGTGTAGTGGGCTGGCGTGTTCTGAGTAACCTGGAATGTGGCCAGCCACATATTCGTATCGTCCTAGTAGTGACTCCATTTGTTTTACAGTAGTGATTTTTTCCTGAAAGCTTTCTCAAGGTATCCGGGTAAGACGTCCGTTCCCATCTCGGTTATCTGGAACCCTAGATACTTCACTCTGTATTGGCCAATTTCGCATTTTCCTCCTCCTATTTTGAGGCCTGCTTTTGTTAACTTCAGGATGACTCTCTCCAAGACCTCGAGATGTTCCTCCTCAGTGTCTGTGGTAATATAAATATCATCTATGTATATCACCACAGGCTCTCCTTCCAGTATTTCTTCCACCACCGTTTGAAATGCATTTGGTGAGTTGTGGTAACCCTGGGGAAGTCTCGTCCAGCAGTAAGATCTACCCTTGAAGGTAAAGCTCGTTTTCAGCTGACTGAATTTTTCCAAAGGGACACTCCAAAAACCATTTGCTAGGTCCAAGCATGTTTTATACCTTAAGTTTGGCATTGTTTTTGTTGTGCGATTTGGATTTATTAGTGATCTGCTATCTCTTGCTGACCTTTTGTTCAGTTCGACGAGGTTGCACACCAGCCGGTATGTCCCATCTGGCTTGGCTACTGCTTGGATTGGTAAGTTGCAGGGAGGGTCTCGCACCTGTTCCAGCACACCCAGAGCTTCCAATTCGCGGATGGTCTCTCCAATTTCGGTGATTGCTTTTCCATCTATTGGGTATTGGGCCACCCGTGGGGGCATTGCCCCTCGGATGACGTGGGGCTCTATTTGATGAGCGAAACCCACATCATTCTTGAAGGCAGAGTATATTCCCCAGATCTAAAATTTGTTTTAATTTATTTTTATCCTTAATCTCTGATTCGGCTATTAGTCTAGTTTTTATTTTTAGTATATCCCTTGGTTTCATAAAAGTGGTGGCACTGCATATCCTGCTTGGTTGGCTCCTCCTTGGTTTGGGGTGGGGTTCCCCAACATGAGTGTCTGCTAAGGGAAAATCGTTTACTCCCAGCAAGTTCATGTGGCCCTCCACTCCTTCTATGGGACCAAAGGTTTTTACGACGGCTTGTTTAAGCTGTCCATCTGCCAATTGTATTGTCATTTGTTTAGCCCGATTAGTCTCTCCCGTGGCTGGATTTAGTGTGGAGATATTTGCTCCTGTGTCCATTATGAATTTAGTTTTTCCTGTTTTATTGGGTATTATGGCGTATAGCGTGTCTCCTTCTTGGAATCCTGCTCTCGCTATTTCTCCTTTTATGTCTACTGGTGGTTCGCCCTTTTCCATTTCTCGTATTCTGCTCTCCTTCGATCTCTCTCCTCCTTTGGTAACTTCATATAGTCTTCTCTTTCCATAAACGTCGGTTTCGGGACACCCCTTCTGGACCGGGCTTCTGTTTGTTCTGTTCTCTGAAGGTTACCGTCTGGCTGCGAGTTATTGGTCCGCTTCTCTGTTGGATTTTGCCCAAACCCCGATTGACCATTGCTTGTGGGTCCTCTTTCGTTCTGGGGAGGCCTGTTGAATTTTCGTTCGGCCTGTTGGTTATGATACCTTCCGTCTTGAACACTTCCATTATTCCTTTCCTGTCTTGGGTCTCTGTAGATCCTGTGCAGGGTTTCTCCCTTGTTGTTTTGACTTCTTTCTTTTATTTCACCGGCCCTGCATCTGTCGTACAGTGTGAGTTCCATGCATCTATGTTCGTCGCTCCAAATCCTCCATCCTGCCGCCAGGTACCCTCCGTTGGGGGTCCTTTTGAAGAACTTTTCTAGGTCCGTGGCGGTTGCTCCTTCGTCCAGGAGGTTATTTACTGCCATGAGCATAGTGGTCATGCCTGTTCTAACCAGGTTCGAACTGGCTGACATGGACTCATCAATAGGGTTTTCTCCCGGTGATGGCATGTTTTCTGCTGCCCAGTCTGCGATGGTCATGGAGTGGGGGATCCGTATCCTTTCCTTCACTCGCAACCTCATTCTTATCATATCCGCTTCCAGTTGTTCGGTGGTCATTCCTGATTCCAGCAGCCTCCTTACGTAATCTATTTCAGATTCTCCTGGTTGGCGGTCTGGCATCAGTTTCAGAAGATTTTTCGTTGTCTCTGCGTTCGTCCCGACCCTTTGTGAGGAATTGCATTCGCATTCTCTTTCCCGGATGGGGGTCTGGGTGTAGTACTTCACCCTGGCAGGAGCTGAATAGCTCAGAGGCCCTATTCTTAATGGCTTAGCTGTAAGAGGTTCTTCTGTGGTTGGCTGGGTGTTGTAGAATGGGTTCCATCCTTGATCCTCGCCCTTGGTTCCTCCATAGGTTTGTGGAGGCTCCTCGGTGGTTGGCGGAGTGTTGTAGAATGGATTCCTTCCTTGACTCCTGCCTTCGGTCTCTCCATAGGGGATGGTGTGTCCCTGCCCCTTCCATTCGTTTCTCCTGGATGGGTTTGGGTGGGGCTCTGGAGAGAAAGTCCTGTCTCTGGGTCTATTATGAGTGTGAGCGTCTGAGTGGGGTTGGGAGTCCATGTTCTGTCTGGCCTCCCAATCTAATTTGGCTTTCGTCATTACGCTTCTGTCTCTTGTTATGCAACCCAAACGACAGGCGTCATAGCCGCTGGCTATGTACGATTGTTTCCAAGTTTTCGTTATCCCAGGATACTCGCAGATTTGTGTGGACGTGGGGGCTTTTTCCACCAGCTGTCTTTCCCTCCTGGGTGGCTCGTACCAGTCCGGTTCCCACTGCTCAGGGGCCCGGGGCTCTGGGACTTCTTCGAACCTTGTTAAGACAGGATGTTTACGTGAGGGGTATCCTGGGTCTCTGCATATTGTCTCGGTTCTACACGGGTATTTGTCAGGGTCTATATCCCTGCACCTGTATCCTGGCAATCCCTGCCTCTTTCCTCTCGGTGGGTTATACATTTCGTATTCCCCTTCTCCTTCACTCTCTTCTTCATACCTCCCTTCTTCCAAAAAGGGTGGTTGTGGTCCTTGTTTGCTTGTTGACTTTAGTTGGTACTTGGTGGAAACTTGATTCCGGGTAGGGGGTCCCTCTTTTTGTGCCTTCAGGGGTCTATGGGACCATTCTGGGTGTTTATGAGATGGGAGTATGTGACTCTCCTCTTCCTGTTGCCGGCGGGGTTCGGGATACCGATAGTCTGGTACCGGGTATAGGTCCCGAGCCTTCTGCACTTGATTATGCATGGGGTCTCTTCCACGGTTAGGGTTGAACGGTTCCCTAACTGGGATTGGGCCTAATATTATTGGAGCTGGATCTAGATCCGGGGTGGCCATGTCCATTAGTGTGGGATATAGTACTGGAGCATGGTCCCGTTCCGGGTCTGCCCAGAAGGCCGGATGGTGTGGCCCCTCCAGTTCCGAACCCCCATAGTTATATGCGGGGGGTCTATATTGGTCAAAAACCTGGGTTCCCTTGGCCGGTGGGGCGCCTGGTTGTGTTGGTTCTCTATTTTGTGGCCCATAGATTAATTCGGCTTGGGGGATCCCTCTATTCCGGGGGTGGTCGAGTGTTACTCGATCTGTCAACTGTTCCGTCAATTCTTCATATTCTTCTACCGAGTGGGTCACTAAAGTGAAGCGAATGGTGGGGTTTGCCCAAATCAGTTTGTGAAAGGCCAAGGTAAACGCATGTGTTTCATATTGAAAAACACCACTTCCAAATACTGGCAGGACAATCCTGATTGGGGGGTTTTCCCCCATATCGAGTATCGTCTGTATTCCTAGGTTCATTACTTCCTCTAGCACCGCCTGTTGGTCTTTGACAGTCTGGTGCCCCCGTCTGGGGAGGTAGCAGCAATGCACTATTCCCACCAGCCCATGCTCCTTGTTTGTCTGTAGGTGGGCTGATGGGGTGTGGAATGGTAGCCGGTTATTTTGCCTTTGATCCTGAGTAAACCTATCCGTTAGTGTGGGGAATCTATCCCTCAGTGCTCGAGCGGCACCTGAATCATGGGTTAGATTTGGATTGGTGGGATTCAACACATAAACCTTCTCCCCTGGTCCTTGGGGCAGGGGGCAGCTCCACAGGTCGCCCTGGTATATGGTCACTTGTCCCTCTTGCCATGGCCCTCTTAGGAAGTCTGAGGGTGTCCATGGTTCTGGTACTACTGAACCAGGTCTTTCCATCACCTGGGAATTTCTTCGAGAAGGAAACGGGGTAAGGGCGTGTGGCGTAAGTGCGCCCCACAGTCCTTCATGTCCCGGTCCTCCCTGAGGCTCATCATGTCCGTCCAAGATTCTCCATTCCTCCAGGATATCTACTTCGACGTCTCGCTCCCCTATCTCAGAGGCAGCCGTTCTGCTCATTTCTTATTTTTATTTATTTTATTTTTTATATCGCAACTTTTAGGGGGAATTTTTACTCTTAACACAGGTTACTCCTTTTTTAACCTAAATTATATTTAGGTGGGATTTTGTTTTCTGCAAAACTAACTTATTTTACTTTCTCCTATTGAAACTTCTAAGTGGACTTTTATTTATTTAACTCAGGTTGCCTCTTTATTAATTTGAGTTTTATCTTTATCCAGGATTACTCTCCTATCAAACTCGCTATACTTAATTTTACTTACTGTACGGGGGTTAACCCGCTTTACCAGGTGGAATGTTATATTTTATCACAAACCAAATTATTCCATGACAAACTATAACTCCTTTACTAACCTGCTTTATCTAACTAGGGAAGGGGCAACCCTTTATTACCAGGTGGGAAAGAAGCTCTATTTAAAGAAGAATAACTCCAGTTGACAGACCTATCTATAACTAGGGGATAATCTCGGACAATTAACTCCTCCACCAAACCTGGTTTCAATAACTTAGGGGAGACTTTTTACCGGGATGGGAATGATATTTCTATACACAACTAATGATTCCCCATGACAAGAATAACTCCC
>OLKM01007425.1:0-11850 GCA_900291075.1 Melanogrammus aeglefinus | reverse complement strand
GTATCGTTTTGTGGAGCACGCCTAATTGTCTGAGAACACTTCCCCATCTCGAATGCAATTGGTTTTACATTTCGTTCTTTGGAGCATGGTTATTTTTAATTTATTTTCAGCTTTGTTCAGGAGGTGCTTTCAAAGATGCACATTTTTTCTGCAATAATCCAAAAAACCCAATGGAAAAAACCCGTGGCTTTTTTTGTCAAGAGAACCCAGGCGATGCTCACTTCCGGGTTGGCCGACCTACGTCATTCCTCCACACTCTACTCTGTAAAACACATGTTCAAGTTTGAATGATAATAATAATAATAATAATAATAATAACTAATAATTAATAATAAATAAATAATAATAATTCTGACCATAGTATTTAATTTAAGGGGGTGGGGGCATACAAGTCTTTTTGGCATTCGGTAGTGTTGATCAGCAGAGAAATAATTTGTCCGCAGCAAAGAACGGTGTCGTCGCTTAGCAACGGAGACGCTGGGGGCTGACAAGTCACCGGACTAGCCCATCTGAAGAGAAAGGAGCGTCCACAGCATTAAGAAAGAGACCGTGTAATATCGCGTGGCGATAGGATTGCTTTACCTCAGATTACTGGCCACAATAAAACAAATGGATAAATAAAGATAAAAACGGTCCGGCCGAGGCATAGTGGGTGGTAAACAACGGGTGGGCTCGGGCAGAGAATCTAAACCACTGCTGGCAAACTTCTTAAGCAAGGTGTCCATCGAGGCCAATATGAAGGAGTTATGCACGCCAATCAGAATCACGAGTTATTCCCCCCGGCCGCAAATCCGGAAAAAAAACGAATTGTTCGGTTGTGCCGAAAATCATATCAAAAAATTAAAAAAAGAAGAGAAAGAAGCCCTGGATGGGTGTTCATGTGATGGCGATAGTGTAGGTCTATTACAGAACAGTTAGTGGCGTTCAGAGCGCAGAATCTAGGTTCTACCTACTGTAGGCTACTGAGGAAAATCACACAACACAAGTACTACACATTAGGGCCTACTTCTATTTAGTAACAATATTTATTATTATTAGGCTATTATGGCTGCTCCCACTCAAGTCAGCCCAGCCTGGGCGACAGTTAAGTTTCGGTTTTCCGAGACTCCGCATTATCTGAGACAAAATAAGCAGAACCATTAATTTTTAATATAGTCTGTGTGTTTACAAACAAAAATCAATTCAGTAAAGTAGGAAAATCATTAACAGAGAAGACATCGGTTTTACTTCACCAAGAACATCTCCTAACTTTAATTCTCATATTAATTGATTATTCTCAATAGAATTATTACCGCGTATATTCATTATCAAATTAGCCATGTGCTGCGCGTTCCCCTGATGGGCAGGTAAGACTCGCCTTTGTTTTATGATAGGCTAAAGCCACGGCCCTCATTGATACGGGGCACCACAAAGCAGCTCCACAGTAAACCCGTCCTGTTTTTTGGTCATTGTGGTTTTCTGTATGCGTGGCTTATGTTCCTGTGTAATAGATTGTAGGATCATATGTAAATGACGTACTCGTGTTACGTCATTGGTTGACGTGGTCATGTAGACGCTGAGCATGGAGCGTAGGTCTACCTGAAGTGAACAGAGTAAGAACGTTGGAGTTAACCTTGGACATCATGTGTGGACTCTTTTATTATAAGCATTAACAATACTTTACATGGTGTCAGAAGTAGTTCGAGCCGACGCATGCCGAGAGTTTATTCCGGGCAGTCGAAGTTTCTGCTTCGCGCAGACTTCTGCTGTCCAGAGACTGCAAGAATGGAGCCATTGGAGGAACGCTTCATTGCGGTACCGGAGAACGGCTTACGAAGCTGATCAAGAGGACGGAGGGGTACAGGTCAGCAACCCCTTTAATCTACGGCTTAGGCGGGGGAAGCAGAGAACATATTCGGGTCTTCTTATTTCGCCGATGGTAGAAGACGAACGGAGAGGTTTTTGAGTAGTAAAGGACAAATTCGATGCTTACTTTAATACCGAAACGGAACGTCATCCACGAGAGGCTTTGCTTTTACCCAACGTGTGAGCGTGCAGGGGAGAAGGTGGAGATATTCCATCCGCGCAACTTTATGAACTTTCTGAGCACGCGAATTCGGAGTTAATCGTGAAGAGCAACATTAGGGGACCGAATTTGTGGTGGGCATGAGGGACAAAGAACTCTCCCGAAAACTGCAGCTTATCTCCAAATCTCACGTTAGAGATGAACAGTTTCAGGAGGCTCGTCACAGGAGGAGGTAAAAGCTTCAGGTTAGCACAGGCAAGGTGAGGCCGCTTGCATGTGCTGTAGAGGAGATCGCGCGGGGCTTCAGTCAGATATTCAAAATGGACGAACAGAGATATATAACGAAACGGACCAACAGGCACAGAACGTAGCGAACGGGGGTAAGACATGTAACAGAGTTGTGGAAATGATGCACAAGAATTTCAAGGAACATTGTCCTGCAATTTAAGTCCACATGCAACAAGTGCAAAGAGATATTGGGCACTGGGAAAGAATGTGCAAAAGTTTAAATAGTAGTGAATGAAGTCAGCGAGCATGAAGAAAATGCAGCTTACTTTCTAGGCTCAGTAAAAATTCCACACCCTCAAGCAGTGGCCGGGCAATGGACAGTAAAGTTCGAATATCTGCCACACGCCGCCAGTTTAGTTTTAAAAATAGACCACACTGGAGCGGATGTGTGCATTATGAGGTGAAAAGAGACTTTTCAAAAATCTCCAGCCAAGTGACTGAACTACACCCATCAAAGGCCGTGCTGTGTAGGTTCCAGGCAGGCGATTGAACTGTATTGGGCCAATTCACAGCAAACGTGTGGCACAAGAACAAAAAGTACTGTTCCAGAGTCTACGTAGTTGGAGGAGAGAGTTGTGAAGCAACCCTGCTTAGCAGAGCGGCGGCACAGACAATGGGGCTCGTGAAGAGGATTTGTGAGGTCCGTGGTTCCGGAGGAGAGTTCGGCCTGCTAAAGACACAGCCGTACAAATAGCGCTCCAGGAGGATGCCCCAACCCTAATGCCGTTCCACACTGCCGCGCAGAGTCCCCATTCCCCTCATGGAGTCTGTTAAGCTTGGAGCTGGACAGAATGGAGACCAAAGGCGTCGATAGAAAAGGTCACTCTGAGCCCAGCACAGAGTGGTGCGCTCCCATGGTGCCCGCCCCCCAAGAAATCAGGACACAGGTGCGTATCTGCGGTTGACCTACGGAAATGTAAAACAAGAGGCCGTTAAGAGAGAGAGGTTTGTTTTGCCGACAACAGATGAGATCACAGCTGAGCTGAGTGGGTCCACGGTGTTCTCCTCATTAGACGCGGCCAGCAGGGTTTCTGGCAAATACCGCTAGACAAGGATAGTCAGAGGCCTGACAAACCTTTATCACACCATTTGCCAGGTACTGTTTCAAACGACTCCATTTGGGATATCCTAGCGCACCTTGAAAATTTTTCAGAGGAAGATGGTGGAAACACTGGAAGGCCTACCAGGGACGGCTGTTTTACATGGACGACATCATAGTGCATTGGAAAGGACATGACCCATGACCAGCACCACGAACGTCTACAACAGGTCATGGAAGCGCCCTGGAGACAGCTGGGCTGAAGCTAAACACAGAAAAGTGTGCCTTGAGACAGCAAAGACTACAATTTCCTGGGTCACGAGATTAGACGCAGACGGCACATCACGGCTGACCAGCCCAGGTCTCCGCTATAAACAACCTTGACTCCACCCACTAATGTCCACTGAGCTGAAAAGAGTCCTCGGGATGGTGAATTTAATTTGGCAAATACATCCCGAACCCTAGCTGCTGTGGGGCAAGCCCGATGTACGAACTGCCTGAAGTCCAAAGTCCGCGTGGACATGGGGCCCAGTACAGGCAGTCAGCGTTTCCAAGACATCAAAGAACTTTACGTTACAAACCCCAACCCACTCTTGGCGTTTTTATGAAATTGTCAACAAACCCCACTGCTGTCCTTCCTGCAGATGCCAGCAGCTAATGGCCATCTCGGGCGTGCTGCTGCTGATGCAACTGCACCAGTGAGGGCTGGAACCTGTAGCCTATTTGCTCACGGGCGTCTGAGTGAGGCGGAAACCACGGTTACGCTCAGATTGAAAAAGAGTGCCTGGCGAGCGTCTGGACCTGTGAACGATTTGGGAAATAACTTACACGGCCTAGAGGGGTTTCAGGCTGATCACGGATCACAAACCATTAGTCCCGCTAATGAACTCCAAAGGACCTGGATACTGTCCCCATCCGCTGCCGAGACTCCTGATGCGGCTGATGACGGTTCAATCCTACAGCGGAGTATGCACCAGGAAAAAGCCTCGGTCACGGCAGACGCGTTGTCCAGGAGCCAGGAGGATGCGCAGGATGGAGACGACACAAAACGTTGATGTGGAGTGCTACGTAGCATCCATCATCAACAACATGGCGGCTACATAGAGGAGAATGGGACAGTATCAGAGAGCTGCCACAGTTCGTTGATGACACGCTAACAAGCTGTGACCAGATACATACAGTCCGGGTGGCGCCTGATCACGTAGGTTAGGCACACACCCAACGGTTAGAGAGTTCTTCCCCATGAGAAAACGAGCTGTCAATTCACCCCAGGCTGGTGATTAGAGGCAATAAGGATAGTAATAATCCAGAGACATTGAGAGCAGATGTGTTTTAGAAACGTATCCATGATGGTCCATCAAGGGACTGACCTAAATGCCGAGACAGAGCTAACTCTGCCGTCTGGTGGCCGGGGTATATCAACTCACATCAAGCAGAAAGTCTAGCCTGCCAGCCTTGTCAGGAACAAAGGAAGCTAGTCCAAAGAGCCTCTTGATCTCCACACCGCTCCGGACCAGGCCGTGGAAAAGAATGGCATGGACTTATGGTGAGTACAACAAACGGAACTATTTGTTATATCTCTGACTACTATTCCACGGGTTTATTGAGATTCTCCATCTGCCACTTACACTACTGCCCAGTAGTCCACAAGACTGAAGCTACTTTTGCCCGGCTATGGGGTAGCAGACGAAGTGGTCAAATGACAATGGCCCACAGTTTCTAGTGAAAGTTCAAGGAACTGGCCCGTGAATTAGACTTACCACACGTAACATCGAGCCACACCATCTCATGGCAACGGGCATGCTGAAAAGAGCGTGGCAAATAGCAAAAGGGATCCTGAAACAAAAGGATCCTCTCCTGGCAACTCATGTGCCTACAGAATGACTACTCCGTGCAGCAGCACTGGGGTAAGCCCAGCAGAACTCTTAATGGGCCGCAAGATTCTAACCACTCTGCCTACCCTTGACCGCAACCTACAACCTAGCCAGCCTGACAAGCAGAGTATCGCAGCCAAGGACGCGTCAGAGAAGAGGAAACAAACCCACTACTACAACCAATGCCACGGAGTGAGGAACCTTCCAACACTAAGGGCAGGGGACCACGTCCTCACCAGACTGGACCATCAAAGGTCCTGGGTCACTCCAGCTGTGGTGACTGGCGAGACCATCACGCCGAGATCCTACCTTGTGGAGACGGAGCAGGGAGCCAGACTTCGCCGCAACCGTCGCCATCTTTTCAGGTGGTGGCCCAGTGTGAGATCTACAGCATCAGGTACACACTTGGGACCTCCACCAGAGCAGCCGTCCAGTGACCTGGGGAGAAGCCCTACAACGGTTGACACCAGCATGGGCGCAGTTGCGGATGGCCTGACTCAGACCAGGTCAGGCAGGGTCAGTAGACCAGTTCAGAGACTGGACTTGTGAGCGGTTGTGTAACCTGGACACTAAAAAAAATAAAAAAAATAAAAAAAATAATGACGAGAAGTGTTCATAAGAGTTTCCAGCAATGTCAATCACACATGTACAACTGTGATACAGGGGTTTGGTAATATCCGCATTGAAGGCTTCCAACAATGAAAAAGAAGTTTCATCTTTGATGTGAAAAGAGGTTCCCAGCAATGTTCTATCATACTGTGACGGAATGATTGGTTTTGGTTTTACATTGAGTTCCAGAAGGCCATATACACATTTTTCCTTTAGTTTGGTAATATAATTAACAGGAATATTGCTTTTAATAAAGCCTTAAGAGTGATGTTTCTTAGCCAATGTTGATAATTTCAGTGTTAAGATCGTAAGAATCTCAAGGGGAAGATGTAATAGATTTGTATGATCATATGTAGGCCTAAATGACGTACTCGGTTACGTCATTACGTGATGGACGCATGAGCGGAGGTCTACCTGAAGTGAACAGAGTAGAGACGTTGAGTTAACTTGGACCCATGTGTGGGACATCTTTTATTATAATAAGTAACCAATACTACTTTACATCTTTCTGTTCAAACCTATCAATCAATTTATGTCAGAGTGTAGAGGAAAAAAATAGGACAAATTTCACTTGAACCCATTTCTTTGTAGGCTATTTCATAATAGGCATCAAACGGACGGAGACTTTCTATGATGCTTTGTCTGGGTGTGTGTGTGTGTGTGTGTGTGTGTGTGTGTGTGTGTGTGTGTGTGTGTGTGTGTGTGTGTGTGTGTGTGTGTGTGTGTGTGTGTGTGTGCGTGTAACTATCCGATCCGTAGATCGTAGTAAGAAATCAAATGAAAACAAGTTCAATTGGGATCAATTGAAGAAAGAGGCTTGAAGCTCTTGTGGACGGAGAGAGAAAGCGGCACAAACAAAAACAATGTGCGCGCATTAACCAGTTTATTATGTATTGGCTTTAGTTAAAAACAACGTCACACACAATTACTCTGTTTTCCAAATACCAACAATCCAAATACCCCCGCGCACACACTACTTCCAACGTCCCTGCACATAGCCAAGAACAAGACAATAGATGGCTAGGTACAATAAACATCAGACATACCATTCACCTTTAAAAAATAACAGATGAAGCAGCTACCCTTGTTGCCTTCGCGGTTTGCCTACAGAGCAGCCCACACCTGCATATTACGTATATCCGTGAATTGTTACAAATTTCTCAGAATCAAAAGGCGAAAAGTAAGAAACGGGTGGCCAAAAGCCTGTCGTTATTTGTTAGTTATCACAGACAATTTTAAGTAGAAACGGGTGGCCAAAGCTGTCACATTGTTAGTTGTTATCGCAGACAATTTCAATATAACAAATATAACCAATCAATGTTCTGTACGGAGCTCTTCCCAGGGACGTTAGAGAGAACGCTGCCGGGATAAAACCTTAGTTTGGAAGTCGTGCTTAGTGACCACGACAAATATACTTCCAATTGAGGATAACATGAGCTTGAGAAAATTGGTGCTTGTGTGACACGAAAAATTTTGAAAATACGTGTCGCTGATCACGAAAAATAGATTAAATAACGTGACAGTGTCACGAATTTTCGTGAGACCGGGTTGGTCAGTCGGGGGTCAGTCGGGGTCATGTCATGGCTGTGTGATATGGTTGACCGTTGAACTGGTTGTGATAGATTGATAATCGATTACCCACTGTCTACATTGACCACCGTTTAAAATAACCATATATAATTATTTTTGTTTATTTATTTTTAGCAATGTTCTTCTCCGTTGGAGGACAAAATTTGTCATATTATATCTATATATATAAAAAAAATATATATATATATTCTCCCTCAGGACCATGCGGGTCTGGTGTCCTATCACATGCGTCCCCCCCTCCCCCCTTCGACAGCCCATGGGCCCAATTCAGCCCATGTCCTGTCGGGGTTTTTTGCAAAGGACACATGTGGGGTTTTTGAGTCGGGATTTATAGAATCCCTTTTCTTTCTTTCTCAGAAGCTACGGTTAACAATGCAGAACTTCTCATTTTCAAAACAAACATTGCCTCCTTCAACATAGCTGCATTATAATCGCTTTTGAACCACAGTTCCTCGACCTCCGCTAATTGTCCATTATAAGACATTCTGGCAGTAAAATGCAAAATCATCTGTGGGTATGCATTATTATTTTTCTGACTGGGTTCTGCCATGCAGTGGTGTGCCGTGTGGGCGTCTGTTTATCAGTAATAGTCAGCTATTGACCCCCGGTCCCTCTTGTTCAGCAAAGTCCCGTGAAATAAAGCAACCCTGGGGCGCGTAAAAACACCCGAGTATGCTTGGAATCACGGGGCCTGCATCGGAGGTAACCGTGAGGCCTATGTCTGTGCAAATGACGCTCAGCCCCAGGCGGACAATTTTAAATCTAGCTGATCAGGTTCGTGTAAGGCTGGTGAGAACCATACAACAACCATTTGGATGTGGGCGTTTGTGTGCGTTGTGACGATGAGCCTACCATTTAGCGTGTTTTGTTGTGTGTGTGTGTGTTTTATGGTGCTCATACCTCTTCCTTCCTGGACCTGGCCTGCTCCTGCGTCCCGTCAATGCGAATGCCCCCTTCCACCTCTGCCTCCTGGATGGTTTCACAGTCACTTCACGGAAGGGTGCGAACTGCCAACCGCCCTTCCATTGTTCTTTTGTCCAATTCTTCTGGGAGAATCGTTGAACGCAATGATCCCATGGGCCACAACGAAAGCAGGCCTGCCTCTGTGTGCTCTTGGTGCCTGTTTTTCCCCACTTTCTTGTGGTCGTTCCTTGCCGTTCCGGCGTCTCCACGAACATTACATCAGCTTGGTCCTTCCTTCTGGGAATGTTCACCTTGAATGCGCCCCACTCCCCCACCGTAGGCCCAGTTTGACTTGGCGCCCTTCGCCGAGATGGGTGATGGGCCATTTCCAGAAGCGAGGGATTCCCTCTCACTGCCGATGGGTCCGGGAAGACATTTTCTGTTATGTCCTTACTTGTCCACTGGGTCTCCAATGCACCGGAAAACGTTATGCCGTACTGCCATTCCTGGGGGTTTAGTACTCTCGATTCCATGGGGAAGTTGGCCATTTCCCCCGTCCCCGTAGAGTTGAGTTGGGGAGAATGGCATTCCCCGGCTCCCGACGGCTTTCTCGGCTTTTGGTTGGTGTGGTCGTCGCCGCGGCTGGAATGATCGTTGTGGTTTCCCCTGGCTCTGAGTGACCTGGCCGATCTCCTGTCGCGCTGCCGTCAGGTGTTTTCTCCTTTGTTGTGAGGTCTGGATAGAGGTTGAATGATGGAGCGGCGGTCTTGGCGTTATCGTCATACGGTGGAGGTGATGAAGGGGGATTCGCACCGGTGGTCCCGGCCGGTGCAGTCCAGGTCCGGGTCTATATCTCTGGTGACATTGAGGTTAAAAATCCTTACACTCTCTACGCTCTCTGTCCCTGGCTGTGATTTATTTTTAATTTATTTTTATCCTGGCCCTCTCTTTTCCACAACATAATATGCATCATTGCACCCAAAAAAGGTTTGAAAACTTTTCTTTTTCTTTTCAGATTCAATAACTGTTCTTTTATTAAGTAGTTCAAATGTTTTAGAGATAAAACTCCCCATTACAGGAAAACCCAGTCTAATGCCAGCATTTTTAAACCCTCCAGAGCCGCTTCACCATGCTTCTACAGCATGCCTATCTCGCACTAGCGGTCCCACGGGCCCGGATACGGCCCGATTTGAACTTATTTTTCTGGCCCGCGAGCACACTGCCAGTAAATAACAGCGATGAAAATTATTACATCAACAACGGCTCTGATCTGGATCTAACCGGATCTAACTCATAAGTATCTATGTAACGCACGTGAACTAGGCGTGTGATGCGTAGCCAATCACGCAGCCAAATGCAGCCAATCGCACCAATCACAGCGCTGCTCTGCAGTTGCCTGAGCTCATGGGTGACAGGGCTGGGCAAGCATGGCGCTCTCTAAACCGAAAAAACGGAAAATTGACTCGGAAAACCGCCAGTTCCAGAGCGAATGGACGGAAAAATATTTATTTATTTTGCCTGCCGTGACCAGTACGAAACCGGTCTGTTTACTGTGCAACGAATGCATGTCTGTGATGAAAGAATACAACGTGAAGCGGCACTACAAGTCAAACCACGGCTCGTTTTCGGCTCGTTTCCCGGAGGGCTCGGATGAACGGCGAAGCAAAATACAGCGTCTGCTAGCATCATTTCAACACGGTCAGGCCACCCTTGGTCGATTTTGCACGGAGCAGGAGAGGGCTATGATAGCATCCCTTCGTGTAGCCTGGACACTAACCAGACAGAAGAGGCCTTTTACCGAGGCGGAGACGGTTAAAGATTGTATGCTGGCTGTCATTGATGAAGTGGTCGTTGATGAAAAAGTGAGGGAAAGCGTCACCTCATCCATTAAAAAAGTGCCTCTCTCGGATACATCAACTCTTCGCAGAGTGGAATTACTCGCAAAGGATGTATCAAGGCAGCTTTTGGATAGCCTAAAAAAAACTGATGTTATGAGCATCGCTGTGGATGAATCAACCGACTGTACTGGACATGGCTCAGCTATGCATTTATGTCAGATTTCATGATGGAGTGCGCTTTAGAGAAGAACTTGTGGGGCTTATTCCGATGGAGGGACACACCACAGGTGAGGCGATATTTCAAAAGATTGTCGCATTTTTTGACGAGCGTGAACTGGATTTACAGAAAGTTTGCCTTTTGGTCACCGATGGCGCTCCAGCAATGATTGGTAGATTACAAGGGCTGACAGCGAGGCTATCAACCATAGCTCCACACATGCAGTTTTTACACTGCATCATTCATCAGTCTGTGTTGTGTGCAAAGTTGAGCGGTGATCTGAAAAACACCATGGACACTGTCATGAATATTGTGAATTTCATCCGCTCAACCTCCAGCCTACAACACCGCCTTTTCCGTATGATGCTTGCCGACATGTTTGCGGAACACACGGACTTACTTGTTCATAACGATGTCAGGTGGCTTAGCAAGGGGAATGTTTTGGACCGTTTCTGTGAGCTCCACCAAGAGATTGTGTCTTTCCTTCGCGTGTGTAAACACAAACGGGCAGCAAACCTCCTGGAGCGCATGCTGGATGAACAGTTCATGGCAGAAGTGTACTTTCTGTGTGACATTTTTCAACACACTTGACACACCTGTCTGAATTCTTCGATACTGCAAGTAGGGCAGGATACGAAGAAGAAGTCTTATATGCTGATTTGGTTTGAGAAGCTTTGTGCTTTTCACAACCAACAGCTAACCATTTTCACACAACAGACTTATCAGCAACAGGACGACTGTCTGCACTTTCACACGTACTGCTGGATCGGATATTGCATGGAACACAGCACCCTGAGGGCACGGATAACGCCCGTCATGGACAGATTTCATATGACAAAACTGACTGAGAACTTTACTGAGAGATTCAAAGGGTTTCAACCTTTCTCCATTGAGGTTCTTGCACTTTGCTCGTGACCCCTTTTCTATCAAAACCTGAGGGCAGACTTTTGTGGCAAAAGTAAAAAAAGGGTTAATGCTCTTCTATTGAATGAGAGCATATCTTTCAGTTGGATAATGGTTTGATTGTGCAATTTCCTCCTCTTGCTTCCCAAAACCCAGTACTTGCTCCACGTTCTCAGACGAGGTGCAGAGAGCTTTTGGTCTAACCATGTGAACCAATACCAGTACCCCACAATGAGGAAAGTGGCCTTGCTAATACTGACAATGTTTGGGTCCACTTATTCATGCGAGTCTAGTTTTTCTCATATGAATGCCATAAAAACAAGGGCACGTTGCTCCATGACCAATGAAAAGTTGCATGATTGTCTGAGGATTGCCCTGACTACATATGAGCCAAACTATGTTGAAATAGCAAGGTCAAGGCAGTGCAATTTTTCACATTAACCTGAAAAGGCTCAGAATGACAGCAGTGTGATGCTAATGGTAATGTCTTCTATGACAGCATCTCTCCGACTTAAATGATGAATGTGCAATTACTTTGTGTTAAAAACTTGCAGTCTGAGGGAGAACTTTTGGTCAAAACATGT
>OLKM01007424.1:0-11850 GCA_900291075.1 Melanogrammus aeglefinus | reverse complement strand
TATATAGCACACACACCACTTGTGGCCGCACAGAGAAAAGTGTTTGGTAAGCAAGCAAGCATATGAAAGAACAAGAGGAGAGTTGAAATAAGAGAGCTTGCGTCCGTGGCGCGGACCTCCGAAAAAAAGTGAGAAGGAAAAAAAGACGCAACAGGGTTGTAATTAAGGGTTTAATATTCAGGTCCTCAGTTGCACCGATCCAAAGGGCTCTGTATGCAGACGTGTTGCTCCACCAGAAACATTTTCAAGTACACAGTAAGGCGCAGGTTGTAGAGATTATTTCTTTAACATCGAATGGCAGTAAATTATTAAAAGATCGCTATTTGAAAAAAAAATCACGATCCTCCCTTCGATCGCTGATAGACGATCCGATCGAAAATCACTCCATCCCTACCTGACATACAGCGATGAGACAGCGACGCGAGCGAGGGAGCGAGGAAAAGTGATTAGAATGTGTACTTTTCAATGAGCCTGTCCTGATGTGCCGCGAGCGCCGTCGCGCCGTCCAGCGATGTCGCTCAACCCTGAATTTATCACTCGCGTTGTCTCTATCTGGACGACATTTCGCGGCGGTGTCCCACCCCTAAACACTTCTTATTGGTTGATAAGTACACGCTGCTTCCTGTTGATGTGTTGTTTACATCCCTCGATGATTTGATTGGTTTGGATTCTTAACCAATAAAATACCACTCGCGACAAAATCGTCACGCTGCATATCAGGACACCCTCGCGCGAGTTTTCGTCGCCGTTTCGCTCGCTCGCTGTATGTCAGGACGAGGTGTCAGCCTTTTGAAGAAGAGCAAGGGTTGCTGGTAGCATAATGGTTATGCTGCATTAAAAAATGAAAAAAACAAGCACCCAGAGGAGAAGTGCATCTGCCAAATCCTGACCACCAGTAAACACTCGCGAAGGACCAATTCACACTTCACTCGTTACATCTATGAGCAAATTGCCCGCAAATAAAATCCCCTAGAGTTTAGGATAATCACACAGCAGGTTATACGAGAACATATTTATGTCAGGATAGGCCTACCACTGGCTCCAAGTCCAACGTCAAATATCTCAATCAGACAAAACAACTATAACCACATTGGCATAGCAATCGAACCGTGTGTAGCTGCTACTAGCTGCAATCTATATATGAATGCATACTAGCTGGAGCACCAACCAGAATCAGATGATCACAATCGCTTAGGACCGTGGGTAACCTAGCCAGGTCATCACGAGCAAACAAAACCAGCAGCAAAGTTACGTAAACCAATTTCTTACCTTATGTGGGCCTCTCCACATGCAGGCTAGAATGATGTATCCATATTCCACGTTATCCAGTGTCACAAACATGCTTTTTACAGGAAGCAAAAGGGCCGCCTATTTTCTGAATAAAAATTTCAATTTTGGCCGGCTGTCTTGAAACTTCTTTATTATAACGCTGTGTGTTACAGACAGCCCACGTAGCCGCCTTGCCCCCTCCCCTCGCGATGATATAAAAACAACAAAAAATCGCTATTTATCGCTCGCGTTGTCTCTATCTGGACGACATTTCGCGGCGGTGTCCCGCCCCTAAACACTCTTCTTATTGGTTGATAAGTACACGCTGCTCTTCCTGTTGAATGTGTTTACATCCCTCGATGATTTGATTGGTTTGGATTCTTAACCAATAAAATACACTCGCGACAAAATAGTCACGCTGCATATCAGGACACCCTCGCGCGGAGTTTTCGTCGCCGTTTCGCTCGCTCGCTGTATGTTCAGGACGAGGTGCAAGGCTGCCTTCCAACTGCCAAGTGTAGTAGGCCTGCTGCTGGAATGATTAACCACAGGTGCTCGCGCGGCGCGGCACTGAATGAGAGATACTGATGATCAGAATCCCGCCCCCTTATTTGCTCCACTCACAGCCCGCTGTTGTGCATGCTGTGAGTATGTCTTCGTGCGCGCCTATCGCATGATTTTGACTCGACGATTTCGGTTGAGTATGTGTTTTTTTTTTTTTTTTTTTGGGTCGCATTTTTAAAAGTGGGGGGGACAAAATTTGTATTTTAAATAGTGGGGGGGACATGTCCCCCCCGTCCCCCCCGTAATCGACGCCTATGGGCGTAACATGAATTGGGGGCTCGTCCGGGATCTTGTCGCGCCTCGTTTCCGGGAATTTTCGGTGAGTGTTTTTTCTGGTTAGTAGTTTTTTGGTGTGTGGGGGAATCGTGAATCATGGAGTTTTCATTGGATGAGTTTGTGGTCAGTCCGTCTTTTGCTAAACTTGAGAAATGCAGAAAAGCAGATCTTTTGATTGTGGCAAATTGTTATAATGTGCAGGTGCAATACAGTGCCAGGAAAGCAGAGCTCAAACAGTTGATATGTGCAGAGTTGGTGGAGCAGGGCGTCCTACCCAAAGCGGCTGATGCTGCTGCGGGTGACACGGCGAGTGACGCACCGATGGCAGAGGTGAAAGTGGCGGAAGCTGCGGGCATGTTTGCTGCTGGTGTGGAGCTTGGGCCGGTCACGGATCCTCTCATGGGTACCATGACCACAGAGGATCTCCGCATAGCCCTCCAAATAAAGGAGGTGGAGACCAGAAATAGACAGCTAGAGGTGCAATGCAGCCATGCATCTGCGTATCAGGGCTCTCGAGCTTGAAAAAGGAGCCCATGTGGCCTCCACCCCGTTGTCTCCTGTTGGCCGCAGCTCTGTTTCTGCTCCTGTCTTTGATATAAGTAGGCACATTGCTTTAGTTCCTCCATTTCGTGAGTCTGAGGTTGACTCGTATTTCAGCGCTTTCGAGCGGATAGCTGCCGCCCTGAGTTGGCCCAAAGAGTTCTGGTCCCTTCTCCTCCAGTGTAAACTGGTGGGGAAAGCTCAAGAAGTATGTGCCAGTCTGTCTATTGAGGATAGCCTGGATTATAAGGTCTTGAAAAAGACTGTGTTGCAGGCCTACGAGCTGGTCCCCGAAGCCTATAGACAAAAATTTAGAAATAGTGAGAAAACTGCTAACCAGACATATGTTGAGTTTGTGCGTGACAAGAGCGTTTTGTTTGACAAATGGTGCCACGCGTGTAATGTTAACACTGTGGCGGAATTGAGAGAGCTCGTTCTGCTCGAGGAATTTAAAAAGTGTTTGCCGGAACGAATTGTTGTCTATTTGAATGAACAAAAAGAGTCATCGGTGACAAAAGCAGCTGTGCTGGCTGATGAATTCATTCTAACTCACAAAAGCGTTTTTTCTATGCCGGCACCTCGTGGTTCAGATATGCCTGAGCGTAGAAATAGATCGCCAAAGCTGATGCGTAAAAGCACCTCACCAGCTGCGGGTGGCAGCCGCGAGTGTTTTTATTGCCATGAGCCAGGCCATTTGATCGCTGTTTGTCCAGCTCTTAGAAAAAGAGGACAATACAGACATCCTAAACCTCTCGCAGGTGTGGGTTTCGTAAACGCCGCATCCCGCCTCTAAAACCCACAGAGTTGTTACCTAAACCAGAGGTACACGTGAAGGTTGACCCTCGTTTCAAGCCGTTTGTTTCTCACGGGTTTGTTTCGGTAACCGGCGAGGAATCGGATAAAGTACCGGTAAACCATTCTCCGAGATACAGCCGCCTATCATTTCATTCCTGCTGGCTAGTGTCCTACCACTCTCAAACGACACTTCGTGTTCTTCTGATTCTGCTAGTGTGGGTATTAAAATGAGTGCACTTAACGCCCCACTTCACCATGATCCATTTACATTCACCGCTCGTGTCGGGACATTGTGAAAGTTGCCGTGCTTCCACGGTTTCCGATTGATGGCATCTCGTTTATCTTGGGTAACGATCTGGCCGGAGGAAAGGTGTTTCCTCTGCCCGAAGTAAATTAATGGTCCCATTTCAGTTGCGTCTGTTTGCTGCCCCGCCTCGGTATCTTCTGCTGTGTCGGTGCCAAACTTGTTTCCAGGTGTGCGCAGTTACGCGCGCACAGGACTCGTAAATTGAGTGAAAATGTGGACGTGGGTGAATCCTTTATGGCTACATTAGATGAGGGTGAGCCCTCTTCAGTGTTTTCCGCTACTGAGTGGTGAAAAGGGTAAACTGTGTCAATGAGTCTGATCTCTTTCCCTGCTGACAAGGACCTGAGTTTAAATGTGACCCGAGAGATTTTGATTGATGCTCAGAGAAATGATCCGTCCCTTAACTTCGTTGTCTGTCCCTCTGTTGTAGCCGCTGAGGAAGACAGCAAACCCTGTGTGTTTTTTCTGGACAACGGTGTCTTGATGAGACGGTGGAGTCCCGACTCCAGTGAGATACGCGTTGTTAATCAGGTGGTTGTGCCAACAGACTATCGAGCGCAAATTTTGAGTCTCGCACATGACTCCAGCTTAGCTGGCCACCTTGGTGTTAAGAAGACGTACCATCGTGTGTGTGTGCAATTTCTTTTGGCCCGGGTTAAAAACCGACATAGTGAAGTATTTGCCGCACCTGTCACACAATGTCAAGTTGTGGGAAAGCCCAATCAACCGGTTCCTCCGGCCCCCCTGCACCCAATCCCGGGTGCTTGGGGAGCCGTTTGAACGAGTGTTTGGTGGATTGTGTGGGTCCGTTACCAAAAACGAAATCCGGACATCAATACATTTTGACGGTGATGTGCGCTGCAACGCGGTACCCTGAGGCCATCCCACTGCGCACTATCAGAGCCAAGCCAGTTGTGAAAGCTCTCACTAAATTCTTCACAACTTTTGGTTTGCCAAAAACTATACAGAGTGATCAGGGCACAAATTTTATGTCCAAACTGTTTTCACAGGTAATGAGAGAGCTACAAGTTAAACATGTTACATCCAGCCCATACCATCCAGAGTCCCAAGGCGCACTTGAGAAGTTCCACCAAACATTAAAGTCCATGATGCGCAAATACTGCCTCGAGTCCAACAGAGAGTGGGATGAGGGCCTCCCTCTTCTGTTGTTTGCCGTGCGTGAAACTCCGCAGGAGTCTTTAGGTTTCAGTCCTTGAGATTTAGTCTTCGGCCATACTGTGCACGGTCCCCTTCGGCTCCTCAAAGAAAAATGGCTATCAGAGTCGCCAAAAACTGAGCATAACGTGCTGGATTATGTCAGTTCTTTTCGTGAGCGTCTCAACTATGTGTGTCAGTTAGCCCGCGATAACTTGGCACACAAAGTCAGACTAAAATGAAACAAAAAGTCTGTCCTCCGTGTTTTTCCAACCAGGTTGAAAAAGTTTTGGTTGCTGTTTCCGTTACCTGGATCCAGTTTGCAGTCTCGATTTTCAGGTCCATACACGGTGGAGAGAAAAATAAGTGAGACAGACTATGTTGTTCAGACTCCAGATCGGAAAAGAAAATCCAGAGTATGCCATATTAACATGCTTAAGCGTTACTTTTCCAGAGTGAGTGATTCCCGGCATCGCCTGTTGCGCCCGTGATGTCCGTGTCCGCTGCTGTCCTCCTCCAGTACAATCTTGCCGAAGATGGGTTAGCAGAGAAAAGTGGGTTTGATGCCGACCGCTCGTTTGGAGAAATTCAGAAATACTGAGTACCTTGGAGGGTTTTTTGTTGCCATCTGTCTGCCTCAGCCCCGTGCGGATATCATACATTTGATTGAGGATAACCTGTTTGCTTTTCTCTGATCATCCCAGTCAAAACGTCTGTCCTATATATCATGACATTGATAAAGCAACCCATAAAGGCAACACGCATATAGAGTAAACCCGACTAAAAGGGCCATGAGGCAGCAGGAGGTGAGTTATCTGGTTGAGCATGGATTAGCTGTTCCCAGTGCTAGTGCGTGGAGCTCACCCTGTGTTTTGGTTCCGAAACCCGACAACACCCCTCGTTTCTGTAACGATTATAGGAAAGTAAATGCAGTTACTAAACCTGACTCTTTTCCGCTCCCCAGGATGGAGGATTGCATAGATCGTGTAGGCTCTGCCAAATTTGTGACAAAGCTGGACCTGTTAAAAGGTTACTGGCAAGTTTCCTTTAACCACCACGGGCCTCAGAAATATCAGCTTTCGTCACACCCGACACTTTCCTACAGTATACCGTTATGCCATTCGGGCTGCGAAATGCTCCCGCTACTTTCCAACGTTTAATGCATATCGTGTTATCTGGCGTCAAGAATTGCGAAGCTTATATAGATGATGTAGTTGCCTACTCCTCCACCTGGTCCGATCATCTCCACACACTGTCCCTCATTTTCAGCCGTCTCCGTGAGGCTTCCCTCACATTAAACCTCGCAAAATGTGAATTTGGCAAGGCCACTGTTACCTATTTGGGTAAACAGGTAGGTCAGGGGGAAGTGCGTCCGTTGGCAGAAAAAGTGCAGGCGATCATTGATTTTCCGGTCCCACAGTCCAAGAAAGCGCTGCGCCGTTTTCTTGGAATGTGTGGGTATTATCGTGGTTTCTGTCTAAACTTTTCTGATGTGGTGGCTCCTCTCACAGGTCTCGTAAGTCCTGTGAAAACCTTCGTTTGGTCCCCCGCTTGCCAGGCTGCCTTCGTGTCTGCCAAGGCGTTACTGTGTAGCGCACCTGTCCTCGCCGCGCCCTGCTTTACACGACCGTTTAAATTAGAGGTTGACGCCAGTGCGTGTGGCGCAGGTGCTGTGCTCTTGCAGGAGGACGATCAGGCTATTGACCACTCGGTCTGTTACTTCTCAAGAAAGTTTAATAAACATCAGCTAAATATAGCACTATCGAGAAGGAAGCTCTCGCCCTCCTGCTCTCCTTGCCATATTTTGAGGTTTATCTCGGATCTACTTCGCAGCCTGTCCAAGTGTACACAGATCACAACCCATTAGTATTTTTAGCACACATGCGCAATTCTAACCAGCGGCTTATGCGCTGGTCTCTTCTCCTGCAGGATTTTAATCTGCACATTTTTCACAAAAAGGGTACAGAAAATGTAATAGCAGACGCTTTGTCTGGGTGTACCTCAGATCAGGAAGCAAACATTTAGGCGTATGTTTGATTCTTGGGTGTGGGGGTGTTATGACTATGGTCATTTCTTGTGTTCGTCTGCTGTGTGCTTGTGTGCCCTGTGTTTTTTTCTCTTTCTCCTGACATGCATAAATGAGTGTGCCAGGACGCGGAGATGATTGGTGGACGAGGTTCGAGCCCTGGCCTGTGGTTGGCTGCAGCCGGGAACCAACCACTACAAAGGAGGCAAGATGGCGGCCGTCTGGGGGCAGCCGGTTTTTCCCCCGTCATCTTCTTCTCCCAACCGGCCACAATGTCGTTCTGTCTTGTGGGACATTACATAATAGTTGATAGTTAACGTGTGTGATCGTAAGGGTGGACTGCCAGTTTTGTTTACGGTGTTTTCTCTTGTTTTACTTAGATAGGGAGGTAAGATTTGTAGTTTGTTTTCTTAAAGGCTATTTTCTTACTTTCTAGATAGGATTGTGTTATTTGTTATTTTGGCCTTGGTCCGCCCTGAAGTATTTTTGTATATCTATAGATTTATTTACTAACTTGCATAAATAAATCTTTCCTTCACACAAATTATGATTTGGGTTGTGGCTACTTGGGAGTTGAGGAAGACGAGGGCTCATTCATGTTAGGCCCTAGGCACCCCTAGACTGGGGCGTAACAGTTCCTCTCTCTTGTGTGCCACTTGCTCCTTATGAACAGGTTAGGACCAGCTAGCTGGCACCACTTCTTCCAGAATTTGCTGACCTCTGCTTGTATGGTTTGGAGTCTCTTGTATGGGTAACCTTCAAACTTGAAATCTCCCGGGTCCCCTCTTGGGTTGGCTCGTCCCAGTATGAGGGAATTGGGACTGATGTATTCCACACAGTGCTCTCGGCTTTGAATCCTGGCATCTATCGGCATTCATTTGCCAGGTTGGCTGCCATGAAGAGGAATGTTTGGAATTCCCCCCATGTGAGAACTCCATCACCACCAAGGTTGTTCAGGGCCCGCTTCACTATCTTGACAGCTGCCTCTGCTGCTCCATTTCTGTGGGGAGAGTCTGCAGGGTGAATCCTCCATGACCACTCTGTTCCATGATTGACAGCTTCCTCTTCAATCTGAGACCTGTTCAGTCTGCTCAGGAATCTGTGAAGCTCCTCCAGAGCAGGTCTGGCCCCTACAAAGTTTGTGCCAGGATCTGTCCACAATTTCCTAGGGTGTCCCCTCAGTGCAGAGAATCTTTGGTAGGCCAGCAGAAATCCCTCAGAAGACTGGTCACTGACAACATCAGTGTGTATGGCTCTTGAAGCCATGCAGCAGAATACAACCGCCCAGACTTTGAGTTTGACTCTTTTCCTCACTTCATCTTTTACCTCATAAGGTCCTAACAGGTCCATGGTTGTAAACTCAAATGGCAATGCTGGGCCTGTTCGCTCTGGTGGCAAGTCACTCATGATCTGCTGGCACTGTTTTGCCCTGTTTTTCATGCATACCACACAACTGTCTACTACTTGTTTTGCAATTCTTGCGCCCTTTGATTACCCAGGCTTTTTTCCTCATCCTGAGCAAGGTTCCTGCTATTCCCTCATGGTTGGCCTTGTGGGCTTCCTGTGCCAGCAATGTAGACACCCATGCCTCGTATGGTAAGACGGGCACTGCAGTTTTGTCTTCATTAAACATCTGAATCCTGCCTCCACAAACCAAGAGCTCAGAGTCCACATCTCTGTATACTGCCAGTCTGCTTAGGGTAGTGTCAGGAAAAGCTACACCTTCCTGAGCTTCACCAAAGAGATCCCTGAGGGCATCTTCACGCTCTCTAACTGTAAGCACAGTTTGCTTGGCCTTTTCCTCTAGTGATGCCACTTTATGCTTAGCTTCTTGAGTTCTTGACTGGCTTTTCAACTCTATCCACTTCTTGGCAGCTCGCCATATCCAGGCGATGATCCTGACCAGCTTGGACAAGGAGCTGTAATTCCTCACTTCCAGTAGGTTCTTTATTTTCATCTCCTGGGTGGCCTTCCTGCCAGAAGAGCTGGATCAGCGGGCCATACTTTTCTCTTCACTTTCATCCTTCAGGTCTTTTTGAGGGGCACTTGCTTGGCTTATTTTTGCTTGAGCCCTTGTCATTCCTGCTGAGAATGCCTTTCTCTGGAGTCTGTTGACACTCTCTCTAGCGTGCGCTGCAACCTCTCCTGCTGACTTTTTAGGCCACTCCTCCACTGGCCACTTTAGGAACTCTGGTCCATCCTGCCATGTGGAATCCTCCTTTAGATCTTCTTGAGTGCCTCCTCTTGTAATGATGTCAGCAATGTTAAGCTCTCCAGGGATCCACCACCAGTCTTCAACTGGGCCAGCCTTCTGGATTTCACCCACTCTGTTCGCAAAGAAAGTTTGGAACCCATAACTCTCTCTTTGAATGGCTCCTAGGACTGTTTGACTGTCCACCAGATGGAGCCATCGCTCTATCTCCAGGCCTCCATGCTTCTCAACATACTTCCTGAGCCTGGCTGCAAAGACTACGCCGCAGATTTCAGCCTTCACGGCCTCCCCTTTCTGATCCAGTGGAGTCAGCTTGGCTTTCGACTCTACAAACCGGATATCGACTCCTTCACTAGTGTTCCACCTCAGGTACATCACGGCTCCATATGATTTGTCACTCCCGTCTGAGAATGTGATTCCCCATGGTTTCCCTCTCCAGTGAGCTGGTGTCAGGCTTCTTTGAAACTGAACTTGTCCAAGCTGCGCATACTCCTCAAACAGCTGAATGGCTTCTTCTCTGAGGCTCTCTGACAGTGGTTTGTCCCAGGTCTCACGGGTCAACTTCCCTCCTCCTGCCTCCTGGAATGTTCTCCTAACAAGGATAGCGCCCTTCTGTTTCAGAGGTGATACCAGACCGATGGGGTCGTAGAGTCCAGCTACTTGGCTTAACAGGTCCCTTCTTGTCAGCGGGTTAGGCGTTCCAGGTTTCACCTCCATTCTGAGAAGATCCTTGCCTACTCTCATCTTCTTTTTCCTTTTGGAAAAGTTGATCGAGGTCATCATGTAGAGCTTGTTATCTTCATCCCTCATTTGGTTTGGGAGGATGAAGGTTTTCTTCTTCTCCATCCCTTCCACCCTTGATGTCAGGACCTTTGCTGCAGCCTCTGGCCTCCCACTTTGGCCTGACCGGACTCACGGTTTCAGAAAGAAGCCTCCGGCTCTCAGAATTTCTTCCACCCCTTCAGTGATCTTGTCTAGTTCCTCCAGGCTGTTATGGGAAGTTAGAATGTCATCCACATAACTGTCCTTTTCCAGGACTCTGCGCTCCTCTTCCATGTGATCAAAGATGGCCAATCTTGCCGTCTCTCGCATAGCTACCTGTGCAATGCAACCAGCTGGTCTGTCTCCAATGTTCACCCTTGTGATGGCATATTGACCCATCTCCTCGTCTGGATTGTCCCTCCAAAGGAATCGGTGGAGATGCATCTCTCGCCCTTCTAGCCACACTGAATTATACATCTTCCTGATGTCTCCAAGTGCAGCATACACACCTCTTCTGAATCTCAGCAGCACAGCTCTGATCGGGTTTAGAATATCTGGCCCCTTTAGCAGAATATCATTCATGCTCACTCCCCTGCACTTCTGGCTGCTGTTCCACACAAGCCGGACTGGAGTCGTCACTGAGTGAGGGTTTGGCGCCACCAAATGGCTTACATACCACACTGGTCCTTTCCACTTGCTGATGACATCATTAGTGAGTTTTACGGCTGCGCCCCTCTCAACCATCTCGTGGACCTGGGCTGTGTATGCTGATTTCCACTCTGGCTCCCTCCTTAGTTGTCTTTCTGTTCTCAAGAATGTAGCTTCAACTGCACCTTTGTTGTTGGGGAGCGAGGCAGGATCTTCTGTCCATGGATACTTTGCATCCCAATGAGGAGATGTTGTGTGAGAGTCTCCTTGGACATAGGTGAGTCCTTCTTTTATTATTTCAAGCTCCCTTTCTTCAGCCAGTGTCATTTCCTTTCCTCCTGGTTGGCAGTTTCCACAGCGATATCCTCCGCACTTTGGCTCACACGCTGCTCCGATGCTGTCCCATCTCCACCACTCCAGGAACTCACGGTTTTCAGCAGCTGTAACCGTTTCCTTGGCACTGTCTTTTCGCTGCATACGGGCTGCTTCAGTACTTGGGCTCCCAACTATTTCCTCATACTTGACTGCAGCAGTTCTCATGGAGCGAGCGAAGTGTTTTGGACCAATGTGCTGCCACCTCTATCTCCTCGAACAGGTCGGGGTGTGCTCCGCCTACTGTCATTCCCAATGGACTCTCCCACAAGACGAGGTCCCCAACAACTTTAACCCTTTGTGGAGCAAGTCTTCCCTCGCGATGGCTGATGAGCAGATCAATCCTTTCCGGCCTCCTTAATTCCTCAAGCTTCACTTCCGGGAAGAACTTCTGCAACTTTTCCGGCTTGACAACTTTGTGAACCTTGGCAATCTCATCCAGGCCGTAACAGATCAGTTCATGAGCCTTCACCGCTCCTTTGGGGGCTTTCACTCTGACTCGAAGAAGATATCTTTCCGTGTTCACCTTGATGGTCATTCCGCCTACACCATGCACAACCAGGGTTACTTCTTCACTCAGCAGCCTCAGCCTGTGTGCAGCCTTATGGGTGATATAGTTCGTGTCTGAGGCAAGATCAACAAGAGCTCCCATCTTCTGCCCAGCATTAGCAGTTACCTCCATCAGCATCATAATGACAGGAAGCTCGCACAGGCCACTTTTCTTCAATAGCTGGGACTGGTGGTACCTCATGCCACCCTCTGTAGCTTTGTTTGTGAATGCCATTCTGCACCTTTCTGCTTGCTCTGAGGACAGCTCAGCCAAGAATCCTTCCTGTTCGGCTGTCAGTTTGCTCTTTCCTCTGCCGTCTTTCCCACTTCTTTCCTCGTTTCCACTCTTGTATTCTCCTTTGGGGAAAAAAAATG
>OLKM01007423.1:0-11853 GCA_900291075.1 Melanogrammus aeglefinus | reverse complement strand
CAAGAGGCTGCCTCTTTCTTGAATGACCGCACACCTTGCATCCTGCCAAGACATAGCTGCCCCATCGAGTTGACGCTCGTAGCTGAAAGGGAATTTAGCGAATCAAAACATCTTAGCTACAAGCATGTTTTCTCCATTGAGTGAACCTGATACGGCCTATGAAATTCCTCTCTGGGCTGCAAGTTTTGTCAACAAAGGCCGACAGAAGACTCTTGCTCACTCCGCTGCATCCTGTGTCCTCCAATATAAGGAAAAATGAACCACTGGGCAATGAAGTGGATTTCCTGTTTTATATTGCGTACAATTGTGTTGCTGAATAATTGAAGGAACTCTTCGAATTTTGGGCTGGTGAAATTGTTGTGCGCTGAGCGCTGTGAAGTTCTTCTCTCACCTCTGCCTATGGTATTAATTAACTGGGAAGTTGCCCTCTTTGGTTGTCATCGCCCTTAAAGCAATTGCCCTGTTGGCCAAGACATCACCCCCCACAATCTTCAAGAAACATATCCTGGCCACTGCTGCTGCTTTTGGCAACTGAGAGGAAAGTTTGAGTATGACCAGGTGTGTTTGTGCAAATATGTTGTCCTGCTGGAATGGCATCGCTGTCTTCATGTTCAGAGAACCTTTGAGAGCTTTCTTCCAATTACTGAAAACCAATGTTGATAAAAGACCAATCGCCTTACTGCTAAAGCGGATTTCTGTTCTCTCAACATATTTGGCACAATAAAAACAAAGCACACCTTTCAGTGAGGACTGTAGGGAAGCATTTGTACTGCCTAAACCAAACTGTCCTGAAATTTAGCGTTTTTTTTAGGACTGGTTCGATAAGCGGTATTGGGCTGGTGGGGCAGGTACCAAGCCTCCGCCTTGTGCTGATCTAACCACTAGCCTCCTCTCGCTGGCTCTGTCTCTCTTTCCCCGTCAGTCTCTGAAATTATAACGTTAGCGTTGAATTACCTGTATATTTTCACTATCAATAGCACAGATTGCAAGGTACCTGTAATGCTTACTTAGCTCATACTTAAAATGACTGTGTCAATACTATATGCATTATATTCACATCATTCCTCACCGATCATCTGCATGTCGAGAGCTCACCCCTGGCTGGCCAGCTTTCAGGCCTGTCTCTGCTCCTGTCTGTCTGTGCTGCCTGCAATTGTGACCACATGTTTATGTGAGTCAGAAGAACAGTGGCTGACTTCGTGCATTTTGGTCTAATACTCTCTTGTAATTAGAAGTAGGCTCTTTATATGTTTGCTGACATGTGGCCAGTAAATAACATGTTGTAAGGCTGTCTATCTCACATCCAAATTCTACCTTATCACCTGCAGGTCCAGTGGGCTTTGACTTGTGCCCAATCATATTCGAATTCGTCTGTTTTATTAATATTAATATTCGATATATTCGGATATTTATTATATATTATTGAACCATTAATTGCCTCAGTATACCGGGTGAGATCCGAATACTAGTCATACTATTATGTTCAGTGTCTATGTCTACTACTTGACGGTTACAGCTATCCTCTAAGAACGCCTAGAACCGGTCTCTACAGCTATGCGTAGACGCTCTTGCGTGTCCAACGGTTATTTTATGTTCTAATAATCCTGTCCTAATCATACTCATTCACTGCTCTTCCTGGTCGTTACATTTATGATAGACTGCATCGGGTTTCCGCGCTCTTCTCTCTGGCCTGCCATAAAAAGTTTCGAATATAAAGGGCTCCTAATATTGTTCGAATTGATTATTTTTTTGATATCGAATTATATTTGAATACGGAGTCGAAGTCAAAGCCCTAATGTCCAGAGCATTCCTGTCTGGCCACTGCTTTCAGCCTGCTGTCTCTCTCCCTGTCTCTCTTGGTGCTGCATTGTGACCAGTACATCATTTATCAGAAAAAACAGCGACTATATTTTAATTAGGCTACTCGTTTTATTTACCACACATTTTAGCCCGGTATCAGCTTACTAATGTTGGAGAAAATAAAAAACGTGTACCTCGGCTGCTGGTCCAGTTTTACCGCCTTTTTTAAGTAACTTAAATGTCCGTTAACTTCCTCCAACACGTAAAATAACGGTACTACATTCAAATGACTCACTGATCACCTGCATGTTCAGGAGCAGTCCCTGTCTGCCAGTCTTGTCGCATGCCTGTTCTAGGCGTCTCTCTTCCTTCCTCTCTCTCTGGCTGCCTGCATCGTAAACATGTCATTTTTCAAAGAACAAGCGACTGACCTCATGAGTATATTTAATATTCTGCTTTACAGCCTCTGTTGATTGCTACTCAAAGCTCCTGATTAGTCTTCTGTCGAAAAAAACTCTGTTGCCTGCTGTTGGTCAGTGTTCTTCTGCTTTTTACGTACCGTAACCTCAAATCTCCATTACTCTTTTACTTTCTGGCCCTCACTGAAGAAAGAATGTGGGGTAACCATGAAACGCAGAAAGTCGCCGAGGTGGTTTCAAACTAATCGCACAATGTACAATCGAGGGATTCTTAACAAACGGAAATAAATGAAAATCAATAGACCATAACAGAGACCGATCCATGACAGGGTTCATAAGAAGAAATAGTCATAATTTACATATTATCCTGCTGTTATATGGGGGGACAGGTTAGTATTTTTCTCCACATTGGGGGGACACACCCCCCAAAGAATGCGTGTTACGCCTTGCTTAAATGTAACAACAACTGAGGCATTATGTGTCTGCATTTTGCACAAACACCTTGTATATGTATGAAAAGAACACCACAAGGCATACTTTACCTTGATTAGTTTGTGATTTGTGTCTTAGAACATGGCACGATAGGTCTCCTGACCACAACAACTGTGTGTGTCATTCGTTCCAGTATGCCAAGGCTCTCAACACGGTGCATGTGCTTCATCTCTCCCCTATGCCACTCGAACCCTGACTTTCCAGGATGCCTCTACAGCCGGTAGCTGATGTGACCCTGTTTATTATCTCGACACAAGACATCAAGCTCTGGGTCAGTAAGCACTGTACTGTCTCCTGACAGAGATGTTTATTTCTGCCAATTCTTCGGTACAGTGTTGCACGAGAAACGAAAGAAACTGAAATGTTGCCATGGGGGTCAAAACTCCACCAGTGCTGCAGATCTCTTGGAATACTATTTTTGGTCTGACCTTTTCCCTGTGTTTTCATACTCGATTGGACGGGAGGAGGATTGTTTGGCACTGTCTTTGATTTTTGCAGGCACGGCTCAACTTCTGACATGTGTCCAAATAATTCCTGACACAGGAACGTGTTGAGCAACAATGTCAAGAAAAATCATTTCTTGTGCACAAACAAATTCCAGATAATCTGGGTCAAGCGGGGCCTGCTGGACAGCACGTGACACCCTGATGTAAAGTCTCTCCATGATGTGTTGTCTTAATGTTTCCTGCAATGGAAATTACAATAATTCTTGAGAGGAACTGATAAACAAAGGTTTAATCTTTTCAACAACAACAAAAACCTTGATTTATTCATCCATCCAACACAGACCATGATTTATTATGATGCGATTGTCAGTCTCTTATATAGGCCTATTTTACGCTACTCTCGAAATATATTTATGTGAAACCATGATACATATATTGGCCTCAATCATAAAAGCAACACAAATGGTAGCCTACATACATACATACCCATCCTACTGATGCTGTCCATTCGCGGTGCTCTCTTTGCTGTCTAGCTATGGTCAAGTCGGCAACGGCATTAAACAATATAGTGGACGACTTGTCGTGAGTAGCGGTACTGCAAGTTAAACTCACTCAATAGTAGGGTGCACCGAGAACCGGTTCCAATAGGAATCGGTTCCTAACACCGTTTCGGAACTGTTAAAGACTGAAATTTGAATTTTTTAATTCTTCAATGCTGTTTGTGGTTGACCATGACATTTTATTGTCGCCGCGTTTGGTAATAGTCTCCATAAGCAGGCAAACAGTGTGCTCTGCAGCTGAGCAACTGACGTGTTGAAACATCCTTAGCGAGACCGAAAACAATATATATAATTCAAACTAAAGATCAAGACACATTCACGACTGAAGTTATTGCCAAGTTAAAGAGATATTTTTCGCTAGAAATGTTATTAAAACACGTTTATGTTAATCTCCCTAAATATTAGCATTTTCCCGTCAATAATAAAGACTACGCGTACAAGCTTTGCGAGGTGGACCAACATATCTATGAACGTATTCTATTTCACGGCTTTGCGGAATAACCGGTTAGACATAGTCATCAACTGAATTGATCAAACAACACTGCACCTACTGGTTGAGAGAGTTCGGCCATTTTTGTAATCACAGTTTTTTCGCTTGTGATCTGTTGGATCTTCGACAAGAATGTTCAAATGTTCTAAGTGAAGAAAAGATGGTTGCGAGGTAATGATCCCAGTCAGCTGTAATCAACTCACAGCAGACGGTTTCAGTTTACGAATGGACTACATTTTTTCTGATAACTTTTATTTGTATAACACCACACACCGTGATAATCTAAATTGTTCTTGTGGAATGATATGATAGGCATACAACAACACTGCCACCTAGTGGTTGAGGAGGGCAGGGCTACGCGAATCACGAGCTATTGCTTGCTTGTGGATCTGTGCGGATCTTCTGGACAAGATGTCTCAAAAAATGCGTTATGAGGAAAGAGATGCGGCGTGCATGAGTAATGGATCCACACCAATGCTGAGTCATACCTCCACGAGCCAGACCCATATTTTCAGTTTTGCAAACGGCTTTATTGTTTTTACAAATGGAAAATGTGTATTTACAAAAACACAAGTAGCCTACACTCGTATTTGTAAAAACGCAATAACAAGTTACCAATTATAAATTTGTATTTGTGGATAGCAAACACGTGTGCAAATCAAGAATATTTGTAGATACACATCTGTTGCGTTTACAGATATTAATGAGACAAATTTTAAGCCCATAGAGAACGGCCCCGAGTCCTGTGCATGATAGGCATCAATTTCTAGAATGAATGGTTTTGTGAAGTCAGCATAGCTAGGACTGGTGCACTGATCAGCTGGTCTTTTAAGGTCTGGAAACTCTGCTGGCAATTCCTGGGTCCACAGGACTTCCTTCACCCGGGCTCTGGCCTTGCTCTGACTTGCCTCCACGTAGCGTAGCACGAAGCAATGCGCGCGATCTTTGGCAAGCCCTCCGAAGTGGAGGGAACTCATATCACTGTCTAGTGCTAGGCGTTATTTTTAACTTCTCTTCTCAGCATGTCATCGTTAACACCTTCAGCAAATTGATCGCGCAAAAACCCTGTCACGAATTTAAAAGCCCACCAGGAGTTTTTTCATGAACTGCATATCCATTTAGAATTTTTTATCTCATGAGAAAAATCCGCGTAAAAGATTTCTCCCTCTTTTTGATGCGTTGAAAAAAACACAGGCGTGGTGCTGCTACGTAGGACTGCGAACAACTGAAATTGTCAATCAATATCTTAATAATATCTTTTCAGCTGTGGTCCCTATTTGAAGCGTCATGAAAATCCACCTCGGCTTTTGGCACCCCCTCCCAAAATGGTCATACAAAAACACACTTGTTCGGCATTGGACATTGGCCTAACCTCAAGACATCTACGGGCCTCTTTGACCCATTGATCACACAGTAGGTTCTGTAGACAATTTACCAGTGTGAATTTTAGAACATTTCTTTCTGTCTCGTCGGACATACACATAACGTGTGTGCACCAAAGCCTCTGATGCATTATTAGAATGTAGATTTGTTCAGAAGAACTACTAGCAGCCGATGGTGCATTGGGAAATCACTGTTCGATGTCGACCCATGTGTTGCACCGTCTTGGCTCCGTTCTCGCGTGATTTCAATTGTTTCATTTTCACAGCCCGAAGCTGTCTAACTTTCTTGTCCATTAACCTGCAGTTCCTCCATGCCCTCAGGGGTTGACATTGTCTTTAAACTCTGGGCTGGTCTTCAGCGTGTCCTTTACTAACAGACTTCCCACGATGTCCCACGATGCGAGTGTGCTGCCGCTTCTCCCCTGAAACAACAACTTCCCCGCCTCCAAGCCTCAATCCCAATACCAAACGAAAATTAACAAAATAAGAGAGAGAAAAAATAAATAAATAAATAAAAATCTATAACCAGTCTTTGGATCCTCTGCCGACAACGCCAGATGTAATATAGTGAGAATCTAGTTCTATAGTTCTTCCCCAACAGATCTTAAAGGACCCACAAAGACGCTGGTATAGAAAGATAAATATCTTAATTTATTATGGCACAATATAATATTAGTAAATATAAACAAAGAGGTAAGACCTGGTCATGGTTGCGCTACCTGCAACTCAATAGCAACCCACATCAATGTGGCAACGTCACACAAAAACAGTCGCCCAAAATCATATTCAATCAGTTCAGTTATTGCACAGCACTCCAAAGATGGCGATTCACAGCACAACAAGATGTTTTAAGCAAATAGTAATACAAATGACAAACCACAGTAAACTTATTGGCATGAGCTACCATGAACATAGGTTAATGGGGAACACGCGCTCTCGACCAGGCCTTAAAGAAACAAAAAGGAAATGAACTTCAAACCAAAATAGTTATAATAATTAAGTTCCCACAGAAGCTTGGAGGTCAACTATGCAGGGGAGAAAGCGGCACAAACACTCAGAAGCACTTCACGTCTGGAACAGACCAAAAGCACACCTAATTACACACAGCACACAGATAAAAGCATATCATCTTCAGCTAAACGTTCCCTGTATTATACAGCAAGTTAAACATAAAATCAATCATACGTATGGCACACCATTTGCAATACATATGCGGGAAATGTAAACAGTATTGTTAAAGTGCAATTAGACTAAAGAGTGGCTACCTTGCGCAATGAATCCCGACACGCCACGTCTTTGGGCAAGGTACTTGCTCTCTGTAGCCCCAGTTCGCGGCGATGGGCCGATCAGTGTGAATGAACACGCTCGCTCGTCCAATTACGCATTAGATGCAGATGGTGGGACTTCGGTCCAGCTCTCTAGCCTTAAGCTCCAGTGTGAAGACACACGCCCATTCAACACACACACCCCCTCCACACACCATGGTTAAAGTAATGTGCAGGTAACCAAATGAATATTTAAATGTTTCCTAAGTCTATACTGAAACTAATAATTCACCCCGTCACATTGGTATTACTGTATTTGTAATGGCTACTTGCCAAATCGAAAAAATAACTTCACAAAGTGTGTATTTTTCCAATGTATTTGTTATCATTCGTTGCGTTGATCCGCAGAATGCCCTGGGGGTGATAAGTTACCGGACGGCGGAGGGATACCGATGACGGGAATCAGAGGCAAAGAACAACGCTTTCCTTGACAGCGGTCAATACGGTGGACGGGAGCGTTCAACTGTATTGAGAAGAACCGTATAATAAACAAAATATTGACAGCTGAACGTTAGGAAGGTCCATGCAGGTGAATGGAGCAGTCTACAGCATTGGGAAGAGCCGTGTAATAAGTAAGGGATAAATGATGTGCAGAATGCCGGTCATTATCGGGAGAATAAGACCCGACAGGACGAACAGGACCGCGACGCGCAGCGGAGGTGTCTTAATGCTGCCCACTGAAGGGGCTTAATTTCGATAATGAACGGCGACGTTCTGTACATTATCCCGTTTATTACACGGCTACGTGCCAAAACGAAAAAAATAGCCTACTTCACATGGTGTCTTTTTACAATTAATTTGTTACCAGCATTCATAGTTTTGATCAGCAGAGAAATAGTCCGCCAAAGACGTCGACGTCGCTTATCAACCGAAGACGCTGGGGTTGAAAAGTTACCGGACTACTTGAGGAGTGATACCAGAGACGTCATTATAGGCAAAAAGTCCTTTGTTTTCCATGACGGCGGTCAATTATACTTAGCAATGGTGAATTATCAAATATAATTCACCGCCGGATGTTTTGAAGAGCCCATGCAATGGAACGGAGCGTTTCACGGCATTGAGAAGACCCGTGTAATAAGAAAGTAAGTAAGTAAGTAGTCGGTTGTTATGGAGAAATAAACCCCTTCAGGTTGTATGGAACCCTCCGCTTCGCGTCGGGGTTCCATACAACCTGAAGGGTTTATATTTCTCCATAACAACCTCCGAACTATATACATTTATCCCGCTTATTACACGGCTTTAAGAGTGAAATAAATAATAAACAATAGATAATACATCCAAACTCACATCGACTGATTCAGTAGCAGTAGATAGCGCGAGTATGCTTCTCCGTTTTTATAAGTAGTCGTGGCGGGGACAAAATGAGAGAGCTTGATGAATATCTGGTGGGAGACCGCGATCCCCCGGCGTAAATCGACCGGGCACCGTGCTGTGTGTGGTGTGTGTGTGTGTGTCGTGTGTGTCGTGTGTGTGTGGTGTGTGTGTGAGAGAGAGAGAGAGTGAGAGAGAGAGGAGAGAGAGTGAGTAGAGAGAGAGATGGAGAGAGAGGAGAGAGAGAGAGAGGAGAGAGAGAGAGAGAGAGAGAGAGAGAGAGAGAGAGAGAGAGAGAGAGAGAGAGAGAGAGAGAGGTGCGTGCGTGTGTGTGTTTGCGTGAGAGAGTGAGTGGGAGAGGCAAATTGTGTGAACGAGAGAGAGAGACATGGGCTGTTTCCCAATGTGAAGGCTGCAGCCTTGCTAGGACGCGTCCTTGCTAGTCGCGTCCTATGCAGAGTGCTAGCTCGAGTGCTTCCTTGTTCGGACTTTGGAACGACTTGCTAGTGTGGATGGGCTTCCGCTTCCGCTTTTTAATACTGCGTTTCCGCTTGAAAACACATGTGCACTTCGTTCTGAATACAACATGGAAGCAATGATGTAATATATATATATATATATATATATATATATATATATATATATATATATATATATATATATATATATATATATATATATATATAGTCTCGGCTGTTCTTCGTTTAGCCGTGGGTACAGAAGGCGAGGGAGCTCGACGCGCTTCCAAACAATTCCAAGCACTCGCGATTTGAAAAAATGATTGTGTTTAATTTTTACAGCTCCAAAAAAGAACAAAACTTTCTTCTAAATAAAGAAAAACATACTGGCAAACGAATAAATCATTGAAAGCAACGAGTGAACTTATATAAGCGGTCGAAAGACTTTTTTAACCCACAGCCTCGTTTCCCTTGACACTTAGTTTTTTCCTCCAAACAAAAACACACCTGGCCTAAGTCCCTGAGCGGTGCGTAAAGCCCGCCCACAGACCCCTACAGGTATCAGAAAACAAAGCAGCCATAAACAGTATTAATAATATGCTAAATAAACTATTCAAAATTTAGCTTTCATTTCACAATTTCTATTTCCATAGACAATAAGCGAGTCAGACATAAGAGTGAATAGAAAATCAATAGACTCATTAAAACGGCTGCGACATTCCGGCCCCTAATTGTAATACTCTATTACCAATTATCAATGATCAAACATCTTTAAGAAGCCGTTATAACACAGTAACAAAACAACTTTTCTTTTCTTTCTTTTTTACATTCCATAGACCCTTGTTGGCTATTCAAAATCCAGTTGAGCAAAACATAATTGTCCATGAGACACAAAAAAAAGGGAAGCCTAAATGCTTACTTATGTGAACAGTTCATTCAAAAAGGTCAAATGTCTCTTTCTTCTTATGTGAAAAAAGGTTTCTTCTCGCTGCCACGGTGCAGCGTCACAATGTCTTGTGTATGCATGTGTGTGCATGTGGGTGCATCAGGGTAAGTCTAGAGCCGGGGCAGACTCCAGAACTTGGGGACTTTACTCTGCCTCCAACAGCAGACACAGCCGGGTGACGGGCCGCTCCAATACGGATGTTCTTGTCTTGAGACGAACACGGCGAACATGTCCTTTAGAGTCGGCCATTGTCTCTGTGATGCGTCCCCATGAGTCACTGAGTTCCTGGGTGATGCATCCTCCACACAAGAACGAGGTCCCCAACTGTGAAGTTCCTCCGTGGTTTGTGTGCCACTTTTGGCGCTTCTGCATCATTGTGAGGTATTCCTTGACCCCACCTTTTCCAGAACATGTCTGTGATGTATTGCACTTGCCTCCATCTTTTAACGAGTGTATGAGTCCTCCTTCCTGAACAAACCGGGTGGCATTATATGGTTTAACCTTTGTGAGCTGCAGGATGTGATTGGCGTTAGTGCTTCGATCATCATTAGGATCATCACTGGATGGTGTAATGGGGACGATCGTTTAGTAGTTTAGCCTCTGCCTCACACATAGCCGTTTGAAGGGTCTCATCGTTAAGGAGTTTGCTGTTTAAGCACTGAATAGAGCGCTTTCTTGACCTGCTGTATGAGGCGCTCCCAGGCACCTCCATGGTGCGCTCCGTGGGGAGGATTAAAGGTCCACTTTATTTCCTCTTGCAAAAGAGATTTCTGGATCTTCCCTTGGTTGAGCGCCCGAAGGGCCTCTTTCAGCTCTCGATTAGAGCTCACAAAGTTAGTTCCATTGTCCGACCTCATCTCCTTCACTTGTCCTCTTCGACATATAAATCTCCTGAGAGCATTTATACATGCGTCTGTGTCGAGACTGTGTGCTACCTCCAGGTGGACTGCACGTGATGCCAGACAGGTAAATATTACCCCGTATCGTTTTACTGTACTTCTGCCCTGTTTAACATCGATGGGCCCAAAGTAGTCCACCCCAACTTGGGTAAACGGAGGGAGCTCTGGCGAGACACGGTCAACAGGAAGGTCTGCCATTTTTTGGTTTCCAGCCCTTTGGCGTCGAAGCTTGCAGGCTAAGCATTCCCTGATGACTGCTCTGGCTGCTGCGTTGGCGTGGAGTATCCAATATTTACGACGGAGAGTGGAAAGCATGTGATTCCGCCCACTGTGGCCGACCATTTTCATGTATGTGACGAAGAATGATCTTAGAAACATGCTGCTGGTATTTGGCAGTATGGCTGGGTGCTTGTTGTTCTTCGGAAGAGCTGTTTCTGCTCAGCCTCCACCAACTCTCAAGACACCATCTACTACAACTGGGTCAAGTTGGACCAAAGAACTTGTCTTTTTGACTGTGCCTTTTACCAATGAAGCCAGTTCTTCTGGGAAGCTTTGTTTTTGCGCAAAGCATATAATGGCCTTTTCTGCTTCAGCCATGTCTTCAATAGCAAGCCTTTGTGTCTTAAGGCTGGCTTTGAACTGCTGCATGTGCTTGGCTACTATGTCATCTTGTTTGCTGGAGCCTTGGTGCATGGCAAGCGCCTTGGCTCGTTCCTGATGCAGTTGCTTAAGCAGGTCTTTATATTTGAGGATCCATCCCACTGCTCTTTTTAAGTCAATCCAGCTTGAGAAGTAACTTAGGAGGATAGCAGTGGGAGATTCACTGGGCTGGAGCACTGCTGCATAGACCGGTACCACATTCCTTACTTCTGGATCCTCTACAGAGATCAATGCCTCGATCTTCATTGTGCCCTTTCCATTTGCATGATGTGTTTTTAGAAACTCTGGGCATCGGATCCATGTGTTCTGGACTTAAGAAGGGCGTCTGTCCGGATGCCACGTGACGCTTACCGGTCAGCAGTGATTGAGCGTGGAGCTGAGTATGTTCCATTGAAGGGACTTACAGTGTACGATATGATGGCAACTCTGTTCGCCACAAAGTTTGACACCGTGCTGTTGTCATCCTTGCAAATGATATTTTCAAAACGGACTACTGTCTGCTCCTGAGTTACTTCTATTCCTCCAATGCATTTGCAGTTCTTGTTTTAGCATCTCGCGTCATACGCACGCGCAAGACGCTACGCTGCATTTCATGCTGGGGATATCCTGGCTGCTTGAAGGGGTCTACTTTGTTGGCGGCCCAGTGAAAACGTGTGCACTGCATC
>OLKM01007422.1:0-11861 GCA_900291075.1 Melanogrammus aeglefinus | reverse complement strand
TATAGTGTACCTGATGTGTAGACCTCTAACATTATGGTCAGAGTGCTTCGGCTCAATCAGGACATTAAATGTTTCTTTTTGTAGATTTATGCAAACCATATCATTACCTTTTGAAGCATTTGTGTTGATTTCTCATTGATTTCTAACTCTTAGTTGTTCATGGTTGATGAGTTTCCTCTGGACCGCAGGACCAGGGATTCCTTTCCTCAAGCTGGAGGCCAGCAGAGAACTGGTGTACCGAGGACGGGGAAGACAGCTGAAAGCGGTTCTTACATCGATAACACTGGCTGAGCTGAAGGTAGAGCCCCGCGAGCAAAACCCTAAACATACACTACCGACAACTGTACATGACCGTAGCTGTTTACTTCTGTAGGGCGGTGCACTGGGGCCACGTATGATCTAGTACTACCAGGGCGGCCTTTGGCTCAGGAGGTAGAGCTTGGTCGACTGGGTTAACCGCAAGGTTTGTGCTATGCTTCGGTGGGTAGACACTCCCTGACTGCTCCCGACGCAGGCTTCGCTGCTTGCCTGGATTGTTGACTCACCATCTGTGTGTGTGTGCATGAAATGGATGAATGTGAGGCGAATACCTGTGAGAGCGCTTGCAGGTGGCGGCCGAACTGCGTTAAAGAAGCGCTGCAGTTGAACTGCCTCCACATATGTGATATTGAAAGTACTTGCTCACATAACTCCCTGTCGTTCGGCGTGTGTCCAAGGGCGACGAGTCGCGGAGAGTCGCTTAATACATCGGGTTTTCCGCTGTTGTCCCAGCAACTCGGCGCCAGCCGAGGTAAGTGGTGATTGCGGTACATGGAAGCCGAGGAGGCGCCGAAGGGCGTCTTACTGCATAGTGAGGCTGGAGCAAGAGCGATCCAGATGGTGAATGAGAAGCTGGTCGTCGCGGTACACAGGCCACCCGGTAGTCACTGGGCTCGAGGGTGGGGCTTCTAAGTGGGTGAGCTAAGGCAGTGTGGCTATTGGCTGTCTGTAATCAAACAAAAGGCCTTTCTCGTGTTTAATTATTCATTGGATGAGGGTGGTGATGGTTGGGGAAAAAGGCGTAACGAATGCTGCATTAGATAGCTTACATAATACGTTTGAGGAGCTAATTAGTAAATGCTTTTCTTGCCTGCATGATAGTTAATTATTACTTATTGACGTGTTCCTGAGGTTGGTCGGGCGGCGCAGGGCCCCTGCCTACTCAAAGACTGCGTGCAAGGCCCGCGATAAGAAGACAGTGGCCATTTGTCGCCAAGCGGGCCCCTGAATTTCCATTTTGTCTCAAAGTATCATCAGGGAGTTAATTAAGTCCGGGTCTTTACCTGCAATATTGACACTCCCATAACACTTTCATCAATTGGTCTAACATAATGGTTGTGTTGTGTTTGTGTGGCCTGTGGTTCAAGGACGAGCAGTGACGCGCAGGCCGTGGACGCGAAGTGGAGATGCGAACCGGCGGGTGGCACCGAAGCAGCGTGGCGCGACGCGCCGATGGCCTGATGAACGCGACATAGATGGAACCGACGGCACGCAGCGAGGCAGCGACCCCGACAAGGAGCCCCGCCATCCGGTCTTCGAGGTCCAGGCCAGGAACCAAGGTGAGCGAGGGCAGCACGATGCCAGCGGAACGGCGATCCATGCCGAATTTGATACTTCAGATCGATGAGATGAGAGTAAATCGGCAGGGGCTGTGGCAAGACGCGTTCGACCCTTTCTCAACGGCGTATATTGCGGGTCCGGTTTGGAATTCTGTTAGATCTGAAAAAAAGCAACGATGGACTGGTGTTGAGAGGAGGGGGGGGGAGAGGAGTAGACGAATCCAGGAGAAGTCAGATTGTTAGTTGAGGGTCTCAGGTCGGTGACTTACGAGTCGCAGTTGAGGCTTCTCCAGTGGAGGTAGTGGAGGGAGAAGATTCCTTCCTTAAGCATTGTTGAGGGTCAATAAAGATGTAGTGCCCAGACTACTGTAAGGAGTCAGATGCCTATAATATGACGACCTTTAAGATTTCCTTTGTATGGAATGAATATGTGGTGTTTCCCCTGGGTAAAATGGACCTGATTATTGCTATCCCCTAGTGGCGCCTGAGTTATGCATCGACTGGGCTTGAGGACGTTCTCCCCTCAGTCCTCGCGATTGTGAACTCCCCAGGGGCTCATTTCCCGTCTGCGCTTGTGGCTCCAATAAAGATTAGTCGACTCCTGGCTGCGCAAGAAACGCAAAATGCAGAGCGTTGGCTGTGGAAGGCTAGCCCGAGGGGAGGGGTTATCCCCTCCAGTCTAGGCTATCGCAGAACAAAGCCGAACCCGCTCAGTCGTCTGCTTCGATTTCCACCGAGCGTGCGCGGTACATGTTCGTTGAGGTGAGTGCGGCTCTGTTTGCCATTATATCCGTGGTCCACCGAGCGTTGCGGTTCGGTTCGCTTATATCGTTCTCACCGCCAAAAGTTGGGCAAGGTCCTAAAATAAACGCGCTGAGCCTACCTATTTTTTGACACTGCTCCGTTGGGTTACCAAGCCATCTGAAAGGGTGGCGGAAACATGGAGCTACACCCGCCGTTATTCTGAAATCACTTTAAAAGTATCCCTTTGTTATGAAGGTCACTGATATCTTGCAACACAAACACGCGACGGAGCTTGACTTGAGTCTATAAAGCAAAGTCCCTCAATCTTTAATTGGCTTACGGACCATGACAAACTATTCTGAAATCAATCCCTAACATCCACATTTGGCCTAAAACAATGTTGGGCTTACAGCCTATGTAATAGTTGTGGAATAATGTTCTTGAGTCTCACATACTTATGCCACCATACGCCACTAACTGTGCAAGCAGGCCAATGGCAACCAAGCGTGCTGTCCTTCCTCCCTCACTTTAAAAACCACCAGCCGCCACTGCTTCAAGTACTAGCCAATGAGAGGCAGAGTAGGGCGGGTCATGACTTTGAGTACTAGCCAATGAGGGGCAGAGTAGGGCGGCTCATGACTTCGACTGCTAGCCAATGAGTGGCAGGGTAGGGCGAGTCATGACTTCTCCCTCTGTCTGCTAAACTCTGCTGCTGCTGACAGACAGTCAACCAAGCTAATTTTGCTTAGCCTTGCTACTTTCAGCTAGAGTTGCGTTCCATTAACGTGACTTGAGGGAATCTACGCTAACCAGTGGCATTTATCCGACCAAGCTAACGCTGGTCGGTACCAGGCTAACTGTCAGGCCTTACCTGGTCGTTGTGTAAAGAGCCCAGTCCATCTGTCCGAAACAAGTGGTACCATGCAGAAGGTTCCCGCCAAGCCTAGTCCTTTCACATTTTGTATCATAAATGTAGTCATATATGAGGTACAATCACAAGCCTATATTTTCATGTCTTTTTCTAAGGTCTATTCTCGGGTCGAGATTAAATGATCGCAGATAAAAGAATTTATAATGATTATTGAATATGTTATTGTTTCGTTATACAGATCCATATTCTATACCACATTCTTCAGACAAATTATATGTATGTTATATCCAAACAGGGTAGACCAACATTTTGAGGTGAGTGTCTATGCATCTGCCCTTTGGTGCGAGCAACCCGGGTTTGTGTCCTGAGTGCGTCGTTGAATTCTTGGCGTTGGCTTATTTTTGTAATTCCCTTTTATATCAGAGAAATTAGGCCAAACAAATTACTTTTTGTATAATAAATATAAAATATCCCTAGAACCCAGATCTAACTTGTAAAAACCCCTGGTAAAGTTAATGATAATGTTACATGACAAAGACAGTGCTGCATGGGAAATTGTCAGCCACATAAATTCCATTCAGGTGAGTTTCTCGGCAGGCAGCGGAGACCACCTCTGTTGAGATACATACTATGGTTAGTCAATTTAGAATATTCAATGAAATGGAAAATGAAAGGCATGAAAAGTTTGTTTGATTTCTCCAGAAATCCTTCCTAAATGACTAATTAGGTGGGGATTAAACCCGGACGACCGGGAGCAAGTCCCGACATGTTACCTCGAGACTATCTCCCTGATTACAAAGCTACGGTCAATAATAAATTCATTCAATTCATTCATTCAATTGTCTTGGACTAACCTGAGCAAGGCGCGGCTGAACAGCGTTGATGGAACGGCTTTAGCCTCAGGTGGCAATTTTGGCGTACGTTCAACCGGGCTTAATCAGCTAAGCGGCCCGCCTAATCATTAGCGACTTTGATGGAATGCCCCCTCTGGTTGCTCGACTGGAAAGTACGCACCAATGTGTCGGAAAAAGTTCAACTCTCTCTCCGGCACTCTGCTGCTCTTCGCCTCCAGGAGCTGTACACATCCTGTAACCGTGGTGTCTCAAACCCAAGCTCCAAGGTGGAGCTCCCCAAAGGAGGAGGAGACACCGGCCAACGGCCCGCGTCACGCCAGCCGAAGCAGAGGCGGCCGGGGAGGGGACGCCCGCCACCTTGGACGCTGAGCAGGAACCCACGGACAACGCCAAGGTCCCCCCGATGGACATTGACTAACCGATGTACTACTTTTTCGTTTTTCTTTTGTTTATGACCTCCCTCCTCCTCCAGCTCTTCTCCAGACCAGTCGCCCCGTCTCCATCTTGTTCTTCTGAGAATGTTTTCAATCAAACCGTAGATTCTTCTCGGTTTTTTTTTTTTGTTTTCTCCCGAAGACTTAAGAAAGAGAAGAGAGAGAATGACGGGAGCATTGTGTTAAACAAATATATATGTATAGGTATATATCTGTGTTTGGGCCTTACTCAGCCAATGTTTACTTTTCTCTGTGTTGGCTGTGACAGAATCACAACAAAGATTCTCTCGTATCATTACTAATTTCGGCTTTCGTGGACGTGGTATAGGGCATTACAGTGGTACGAGCGCGAGATTGAAACCTGCATTCTGTGCGCTGTTCGTTTGGTCGAGACAGTCGTTCAAAAATGATGTTTACTCCCGTCTCAATATTGCAGCCTTACTCAGAATGCTTGGCAATTCCTCCCAGAACGCGGTTCATAATCTGGAAATTACTCAGGTTTATGCTGTCACAGATTTGGTGAAAATGTTAAACTCTTTTCATCGGTATGTCCTGAATGGACAAGATGGTCAAGAAGAAAAATAACAAGCTTCTGAGTTATTGACCTTTGCTTGTACATTGGTCACTGTTTATCTTTTTTATCTCATAGGAAATCATAAAGATAGTACTTATATGTAGATTTGTTCCTGGATTGTGGATAAAGTTTATTTGAGTGCAGAAAAATCGTAGAATCGGAGATTTCAATGTTAACAGTTCTTTCACGCAACCTTCTTTGCCTTTATGGTAAGGAACTAATTCCTCTTTGCAGTTACTTTATCCCATAGTATTCTTCTTAACGCTAGGTTTTCTGGCTTTTTCCTCTTTTTCAATCACGATTGTCATGTTTTTTTTTAGGCTATTTCTCTGGGTTAAGCCCTGGTATTTTTTATTTCTACTTGATCAGCATCGTGGTCGATGCTAGTCCAACAGAACACCTCAACTGGCTGTGTCTTTGTTCGGCCTAATAAATGCTAAATAAATATTGACATTTCGTTGTCTGTAGCATATTATTTCTGGGATATTTTATTTAACGTGGGTATCGAAAGAATGCCATCTAAAGATGTATCTGAGCCATTAGAATATTATATCAAGTATGTTTTGTATATCACACTCGCTTATATTCCTATATCAGTAAGTTTTATTGTACAGGATTACATTCTATTTATCATCGTTATGGAACTCCATTTTATCTTTTGCATTAATGGGCTATTTTTATAAATTATTTAAGTATATTTGATTGTATCACTTTGTATTTAATATGAGCAGCTTTATTGCACTACCTACTTTCATTAAACTAGGGCCAGCTACATTCAATGCAGTCCTGCGAATTTTTGGCTCGCCTGCGATAGCCGCAGTACAGCATCAGCCAGCGACTTGAGTTCTCGTCCTCTGTATCCTTGTTCGTACTTTCATATTTTTCTTCTTTTTATTTCCAGACTCGTGGTTGGGCTGCTCTCATGGTTTGATCGGACCCCCCACTTTTCGGTCGCGATTCGTGAAACAATCCAGGATGATGTGAAAAGTTTTGTAAGAGGTCTCATCACTACATCTCTATATGTGTAACTGGGTTGGAAGCTTATATTAAAGGTAAGTTGGCGATTAGCTGTAGGTTCTAAGTTTGAGATGGGTTAAGGGTAAGGTATTCGACGATGGTTGGGTTAAGGTATTAGGTTTTTGAGATGGCTTAAGTGGTGGTATTAGTTAGAAGATGGCTCGTTTTTACGGTTTTCGGGTGAGGGTAAGTTGTGCGTCCGTGAAAGGGCAGCCCGCAGGTTCTGCAGGGTCATGCAGCACTGCTTGGGATCTGTCGCTGGTGCCCGGGTGTAAACCCCTCCAGCCTGAGGGTGAAAACCCCATCCACCCTGAGCAGGGGCGATTCTAGACCAATTTTCATGGTGGGGCAGACCATAGATATATAGAGAACACTAGATACGTCACGGCAATGTTGAGCTCCGGTGTGGGTGTCAGATTGACTCGGGTTCCTATGCGCATGCGCATCACTCGGGCACCTACAGATGACGTATAGAAACGTGACGTCGTCACCATAGATACCGCGCTACGGCAACGCAAATATCGCGATAGCTTATAGCTTAGCCAGTGGGCTCCATAGATAGATCGATTTATTTCTCGTTCTGCAAGGTTTAAAATGAGTTGTTACGTTAGGTTTATAGTAGTTATCTCTCATTATGTAAGGTTAAATTACATTTTATTTTATACAAATTTATAGTTTAGCAAGGTTTTACCCCGGTTTTAAAGCCTGTTAGATTAATATTTATTTAATAATACTTTAAACCTTAAATAGGTATTTCAGTTTAATGTACTCTAGCCATGGTATTTTTAAGAAATATGATTATATACATACTACCACCATATACCACCTGTTTGTAGTGTCTTGCAGCAGCATTCATTCATTAAACATTCATAAAATAAACAAGTCCAGCTTCCTATGTGTCATATGAGATGTGTATTCAATTCAGTTACAGAACAAAAGATGAGAACAAAATATGAGTCAATCATATATCTCATAATATCATCAAAAATGTTACATTTAAACGTGTAATGTCAAATGGTGATTTCCAGAGTCAAAAAGTATATATAGGCTTACATGCTCATATCATTCTGTCCAGTTATAAATTTCACTTCAAGGATACTGTTCATACACTTGTTCCATAAACTGAAATTATGGTATACCTTTTAGAATAAAAATGTGTGGGAGTCAGGCCTTTGTAACATTCCTCAAGTGTCCTTAAAGATTCTCCTAAATAATATACTACTTTTCTGGTCTTATTTTCTCATTAATGAATCCTATGGAGCAACCTGACATGAATCACAGCACAAAAAAACATGTAGTTTTTCGGGAAACTCTTTCTCTCATCTGGGTGCATCCAGCAGTCTCTGGCCACACTCGGCTTTGTGCTGCTCTGCACAGCCGCCCCAGGCGGTCAGCGGTTATTTGATACTTTAGTATGGTTAAATAAGACAAATCATTATAACAACGTTTATAGGTCATAAAAGTTGAAAAAGTATAATAGGTCCACAGCAGTGACAGAAAATATTCAGAATGGCCTGTCTTAGTTGGAAGCCCAATCACCACGACAGGGTGCAAGCCACGATTGGGAACATTTAAGACAGAACAAACATTGAAAAATAAAAAGCACAAGACATAATGAAAGGGACATTAGGGGTAGGGGAGAGGGGCCCTAAAGCCAAGGGTCCGCTCCTCTCGACGGGAAGGGGGGTGGGGGGTAGGGGAGAGGGGCCCTAAAGCCAAGGGTCCACTCCTCTCGACGGGAAGGGGGGGTGGGGGGTTAGGGGTGAGGGGCCACTAAAGGCAAAGGGCCCACTCCTCTCGACGGGAAGGGGGGTGGGGGTTAGGGGAGAGGGGCACTAAAAGCCAAGGGTCCACATCTCCTCTCGACGGGGAAGGGGGGTGGGGGGTAGGGGAGAGGGGCACTAAAGCCAAGGGTCCACTCTCTCGACGGAGAAGGGGGGTGGGGGGTAGGGGAGAGGGGCACTAAAGCCAAGGGTCCGCTCCTCTCGACGGGAAGGGGGGTGGAGGGTAGGGGTGAGGGGCACTAATTCATTAACTGATTCATTAATGAGAAAATAAGACCAGAAAAGTAGTATATTAGGAGATCTTTAAGGACACTTGAGGAATGTTACAAGGCCTGACTGACATACCCACACATTTTTATTCTAAAAGGTATACCATAATTTCAGTTTATGGACAGTGTGTGAACAGTATCCTTGAGTGAATTTATAACTGGACAGAATGATATGAGCATGTATATTCTTTTTGACTCTGGAAATCACCATTTGACATTACACGTTAAATGTAACATTTTTGATGATATTATGAGATATTGACTCATATTTGTTCTCATTTTTGTTCTGTAACTGAATTGAATACACATCATATGACACAAGGAAGCTGGACTTGTTTATTTTATGAATGTTTAATGAATGAATGCTGCAAGACACTACAACAGGTGGTATATGTGGTAGTTGTATAATATATAATATATAATAATTTCTTAAAAATACATGCTAGAGTAGGGCCTACATTAAACTGAAATAGGCCTACTCATTTAAGGTTTAAAGTATTATTAAATAAATATTTAATTAACAGGTTTAAAACCGGGGTTAAACCTTGCTAAACTCTAAATTTGTATAAAATAAAATGTAATTTAACCTTACATAATGAGAGATAACTACTATAAACCTAACGTAACAACTCATTTTAAACCTTGCAGAACAAGAAATAAATCGATCTATGGAGCCCACTGGCTAAGCTATAAGCTATCGCGATATTTGCGTTGCCGTAGCGCGGTATCTATGGTGACGACGTCACGTTTCTATACGTCATCTGTAGGTGCCCGAGTGATGCGCATGCGCATAGGAACCCGAGTCAATCTGGCAGCCCGAGTCAATCTGACACCCACAACGGCAATGTTGAGCTCCGGTCGGCTGATGGCAATCGCGGTGGCCATCTTGAATGGGTCAACCCGCTGCCTAGTGCATTACACCATATGGAAAATTCATACAAACATGTAGCAAATTTGAGCGGTGATGGCCCAGTGGATGATACTAAAAACATCATAGTTGATATTCCATGGTTTGATTTTAACTGGTAGGAAGATTTTTTTCCTCTATATGTTTACAAAAAAACATCACTTTAAACACATGACATTTAACTTTCCACTGATTACATCTTACTATCAGAAAATGTTTTGCTGGACTCAGATGAACATTTTATTTCTACAGAAAAGTAAATATCTTATCCATTTAATTTATAACTCCTCAAACCCACTCTAACACTGCATCACACTGGGACTAAGAACCAGCCTGAGATCCAGACTGAGATACAACTATTGATTGAATTTATTTCAGACATTCAAAATACAAATTAAACATTGTGAAAAATACAAAACAAAAAGCACAATAAATTATTTAATTAATAAACTTCCTGTGTTCCTCATCTTTTTATATATATCTATCTATATAAACAATTTTCTTTATTTATGAACACTATATTTTGATATTTTACAATCCATACATATACCACTTAAAAATACTATATATTTTATAAATTTATATATATTATACCAATTCCATTATATATATACACGTCTATTTTTTTAATAGATTGTGATGTAACTATATTTACATACTTTATATATAGTTTTACTTGACTTTATAATCCTTTATGTTGTTGTACAGTATGTTTACCAATTATACATTTAATATATATATATATATATATATATATATATATATATATATATATATATGTATATATATATATATATATATATATATATATATATATATATATATATATATATATATATATATATATATATATATATATATATCTGTCGTTTTCAAAATCCTTGAAACAGGATGGTTTTTCCAAGTTTTTTTCGGGAATTTCCTCTCTGCCAGGTAAGCGAGGTTAATTTGGCGATATGATGCAGCCGTATTCGCATAAAGACAGAGACAACCAGCGACAGGAGGAGGGACAGGTGATTGTCGATGCCAAACTGGCTTTCTTGGACATGGCTCTCCAGTGCAAAGACGTCCTCTGTCCCGATTTCCTCTCTGACAAAGTGGGCTACAACAACCTCATCAGGGGCTTTCCCTGGAGAGTGTTGACGTATTGCCCTCTCCGCAGCTCTCACCACCTTCAAAAAGAGAATTAGAAAATGTTAAAGCTGTGACTGTATGAGAGGATGGGTTGGGCTGTTGGTCATTGTTGGGCAGCATGCTAGCTGTGTATACAGAGGAGCTGATGGATGTTTTTACGGACCTTTATTCCTTTTGAAGGAATCATCAGTCCACCGTTATTACGAAGTTCCAGCAGATGGTAGCTCTGGTCAAATGAGCCAGCTACAGCATCTGTCACCAGGCTGGCACGGCACACATCACAGGACAGGCTGCGAAAAATACACCGGAAAACGAACCCAGCAATGTAGAACAGTGCGTTGTCTACTAGACCACCAAAGTGAGTCAGGAGGTAGCTGTGGTTCCCTGCAAGGGCAGAAATGTTAGGAATGGAGAAACCAGCTCTTCAGCGAGTGGCAGCAATCTACAGAGGACATCTGCAGCAGCGAAAGGGAGACTTCTGGTGTAAGTGCTTCCAGCGACAGGATTGACAGTGGCATCCTGTCCTCATCACTTGCCAGAATCCACTGGCTTGACACCACATCTTATACATGAGCTTGCGGAGATACCCTGGAACTGTCCAGCAGTTGGGTTGTTATTCCAGCCTCCCTTAAAGAGTATACATAAACTGAGCAACCATTCGTGTTTTCCTTAATGAACTAGAGGAGACATGAGTGGTTTATTATAGCGAGTAGGAAGGATATAAACCCAACACAGGGCTACTTAACATTGAGGCAACTTAACGTTAACTCCATAGTCTATAGAGACCACACACAAAAACGCGCACAAAGAGGATATGACCCATTTCTGTCGCCGTTTTTATTTCTTCAATATTTTCGATTTTTACCATTCTGCTGTAAACCCTAGAGTATGGTTGTGAGTGAAATAATCCCAGGTTAGATCAGCAGTTTCTGAAATACGTATAGACCCAGCCCGTCCCTGGCACCATGAACCCATGCCATGTTTCAGAAAGTGCACTTCAACCCCCCTTTCAAACCCCATTCTGTTGCTCGGATTTAACTTCAATTAATTTGTCCGCTCCAGGTCTACATGCCTAACGGCCTGCGTCTCAGACTGACCAGCCAAAATTCGATTTGAGACCCACACATGCCACGATTGGAAAACTGTTGCGGCAAAAATGTTGGTCTGGCCGTTGGCCTGAGATCGGAGGAAACGTGAGACGGAGAAAGGGAAATGACTATTATCGGGCATAAAAATCCTCGACTTATTCAGTGAAAAGTTATACTTGTTTAAGCAGGTTTACTAATATTGAGCAGCTAAGAGGTAGGTTCGGGTGGCTAAATACGTTAGCGCGCTGCTTGAGGGACTCGTAGCTTCGCCTGGCAGCCAAGTTCTACTTTCGAGTGACGAAATATGAAAAAGGCGATAAGTCTATACAACTAGAGTTTTGCGCCGTGAACTGCGCCCGTTACCCGAACGAACCATAGTTTTTGCCGTCAAAAAAGGGAGTGAAAATACAGTGTCACCTCATGGCTATGCCTGGAGTGTGGGCACCTCATTCTCTGATTAACCCTAATATTGATGGTGGGACTGACTGTTTGTGCTTTTAGTTGGGGCCGGGGGAGCGGGCTTATCCTTAAGAAACTAATTTACTGTTGTGGTGGAACTCTGTTGAGCATCTGGGCTTTCCCTTGGG
>OLKM01007421.1:0-11861 GCA_900291075.1 Melanogrammus aeglefinus | reverse complement strand
GCATTCATGCATGGAATGCGTGCGCCAACATAGAAATGATCCGTGAACTGACCAGAACATCTACTGATCGCTGTTTAGTTTGTCCCTCCGCCTCCAGAAATCATAAACCGACTAGCTCCATAGGGGCAGAAGTCCTGTACTGTAAGGGGGCCCGAGCCGAAGGCTCAGGGGTCTAGCTAGGATATCACCTTTGGCAACACTTAACGGTATTCTTTAACATCCTGCTCCATTTTTGGGCAAAGAAACGTTGCCTGCGCAGGTGTAATGTTCTAGCCTGGCCCTGATGCCCTGCTGTGTTGGTGCAACCATGCAACGCCTTTTTCTGTTCAACTCTCAGGTAGAACAAACTGTGCCTTCTTTGCTGGAGGTAAACTGTCCTTAATGACCCGGTAACAGGAACACCATCGTGCCACTTTGAGCCTTTTCCCACTGCTTAGTCAGCGCTAGGTCCCTAGCACTTAAACCTGCTCTCTCTCGCCCATGGGCGCCTCCTGCGGAGGACAAACCGGCGCAACTCTATATCAAAGCAGCATTCTTATCGTCATGCTCCTGCAACGCTGTAGCTCATCAAGGGTGATGATACTGGCAGTGAGTCCTGTCCTGCGGTCTAGTCCTATTGTACCGACTGTGCCAACTCCACGCCCTTGACCCTCACACACTTATACATCCCATTGATTCATGACACTCTAAGACCGCCCTTAAACGGCCGCCGCATGTCCCAAACTACCAGGTGACCCATGCCGGCTAGACACTTCACGTACACTCTGGTTCCCCGCCTGCTGCACAGGGCTTTCAACCGGAAAGTATCTGGGATTACCAATCATAATCCGCATTTCTCTGACTCTGTCAGGTAAAGCGTGAGACTGTCTGTGATGAGCGCTATTAGCCATCACTTGGCCGTAGCAAAAGGGTCGCCTAATGAGCGTGTCCGCACAACATTTTTACGTGCCCGCAATGTGTTTCAGTCGAAATGCTGTACGGGTGCTAGTTTGGACACCCACCGTTTGCTTCACTGCGTCCAGTTTGGTTATTTAGGTCAAGAATCATAGGTGAGGGTTGTTGTCGTCCATACTGTAAAATGGTTCCCCCTCAACCAGTTTGACTAAACTTGTCACACAGCCGCTCCAGCTTGAGTGCCGAAAGAATTCGAGGCCGATGGCGGGTAATTCTTTTGCGACACTACTGAGGTTTATCTTCGAACGCAATGGGCTGCTTTCTCCTCGCCTTCTGCAGCCCTGTGACAATACGGCTCCGTAGGACCATTCTGTGTTCTAATACGCGTCAATCGACAAAATAAGGGGTCGGGTGAAATTTGGAGTGCGGACAGGAACAATCACGTTTAGCAAACTGTCTTCAGAAATTCTCCACTGGCCTGTCGCCACTTCATCAGTCCAAATCAAGCTGGGACAAGCCGGCGATAGGACCCCACCTTCAAGCTCTTTTTCGTCCGCCCCCGCCTCTTTTGTCCACCCGTAAGTGCGAAAAGTGGTTTGGCTACGGCCGAGCAAGTTTGGGATGAAATTGTTGGTAGTAAAATACCCATTGGCTAAATGACTTTATTCTCTTCACGAAGTGTGCAACCATCATTCTCCATCAAAGTGCCTTGTTCATTTATTGGAAGGCCTCCACTTTGCTGGGTCTACGGACGACTCCATTTCCATCTAAAATATGTCCTAGGAACTTATGACAGATCGCGATTAAATAGCATTTTTTGGGCTCAACTTCAAAATGGTATGCCTTAGTCGTTGAAAAACCACTTCAGTCTGTCTAGATGCTTCCTTCTCTGCGGGCCAAACACAAGCAGGTCGTCGAGGTAACACAACAGACTGCTGAAGTTCAATCCCCAAGATGCTAAGCATCATGCGCATAAATGATTGCAGGGCTGTTGCAAAAGCCCCTGGGCATCCTGTTGTTACTGCATAGCAGGCCCCATTGGAGTCGTGAATGCTGGTGTACTTTTGTCACCCCTCCTCAACAGAATTTGTAAGAACCGGGAAGTCAGGTCCATTGTGCTAAAAGTAAGGCTATTGCCGGCCCAGCCGCAAGCTAACAGTCTGCTTTGATGCGGGGCGGATGTTGCATCCTTAAGGTGCGAGCGTTTAGCCAGCTAAAATCTGTGCAACAACCTCAAACGTCATCTTTTTCCAAACCAAAACTAGCGGGACGGCATACTCACTAGTTGACTTTGGATAATCTCGCTGCTCCTCATCTCCGAGGACCTGCCGCAGCTTTTTGGTACTGGGCCGGTGGCACCCGACGATACGGCAATCGAACGGCCTGCATCTGTCAGCCGTATTCGGTGGGTAAATCCTGGCCTGGCCACGATCCAAAGTGTGTTTTTGAAAAGACATCATTGTATTGTTCAAGCGTTTAATAGATTCTCCCTGCCTTCGGGAACTTGCGTCACATTCCGTTCTATAGTCACTACCAGTGAGTCCGCTGCTGCAACGCTCCTGTGAGTTCCCAAACCTGGCTCTCAACGACATCCACACCTCGGAACTCCCTCTTTCAACCCTGCGATGCCCTGGACAACATCAAAAACTTCCACTTGCTAAGCAGGGGGAACATCTGCTTATTTGCGTTCCTTTCTCAGCACTATGGTTGTCTGCTAAGCAGGAACATTGCTAATTGCGATTTCCTTCTCAGCACTATGGGTTTGTCAGCTAGTTGTACCTTCATAGCACCCATCCATCCCCACAGGAGCGAGAACGCGGCCACCGGAATGTACGAGGCATAGACTGGACGTGGTCGGCGTCCACAATGACTGCGCTACCTGGCGACCATCGGACATGTTGTGGTAACCTCCCAAACACAAAGCTCAGTCCTAGCAATAACGTGATGCCCGTCCCAACTTAAAGTCCCTATTTTCTTCTGGAGCATTCCCACCTCTCAACACGACAAGAGCTAGTCAGATAGGTCGAGGAACTGTTCACACTGCTTGGGTATACACCGCCTGTGGACACCATGCGCCAGTAGTCATCGGTCGACTCAGCTGGTGGTAGGTACCGGATAACGTTCGATCCGATATCACTCGTCACGCTGGCCTGGGAACTACAAAGAATGGCACATGCATTTTACACCATAAAGTATCCATCTCTACTCATACATGCGCTTCGCCAGTAGTCTTTACTCCCCCACGCCTACCAGCACTACCTCCTCTTCATTGCAATTCTCCGCGGGCAGCAAACTTGTTGACCACATCTGCTGTTCAACTTGCTCACTGAGAGTACACGTCATGGAACCTGAGTCAGGCATACCGTGACCTGATATTGGTTATCCTGGACTGAGGGTAATAAAACAGCTCATCATACGGCCAATCCTCTGTGTGGTCTGTGCAATAAGTGTCACCCGGCGAAGCCCCGACGCACATGCTCTCCGTAGTGCTGTCTGTATATCGTTGATGGGGTTCTCGCTGAACCCACCCGCACCTGTACCCCCAAGGCACGGGGGCCTACTAGTTTAACTCAGCCGAGTCATGTTGAGAGCAAGGTATTTCTGACTGCGGCGAGGGGACGTTTGGGCAGTTTTCGAAATCAGGTGGTTTGGCTGAAAACACGACAAGGCACAAGCGTTCTTTCCTGCAGTGCTCGTGTGGTATGCTCAGCGACTTGCAGACTTTACATAACTGAGCCTGCATCTGATATGGGGCACCCAGGTCCATGTGTCTGTGTGTTTATGGGCCTTGTTGTTTTCTGTGCTTTGTTTTGAGAAAGAACTCGGTTTAAATGTTGACCAGCATTTCCATACAGCCCTCATCACATCTCGAACTTTTCCATCACCCCACTTTCCTTTCCATGTTGCCGTTCCTGTTCTGCTGAGCATCCGAGCCATTGAACGCTGGTGCTTGCGGTGTGAATCCCCACATGCCTATTGTGTGTGTGTCCCATCTTCAATGGTGATGGCGGTCGAGGGTGCTTTTGTTGTTTCACCGGCTGTCCATTGCTGGTGTGGTGCGCTTTGAATTTATACACGGGCGGAGAGCGCAGGGTCTGGGCAGTATTTAACAAAACATCATTGGTAACTCCTGACATGGGTCGTTGGAGTATGTCGGACCCGATCGCTCTAGCGAGCCTCCTCGGCAGCATCAGCTGCTTTGTTCAACCTCAACCAGTAAGCCATTGGAGTTTCGCCGGCAACCGGAAATTGTGTTGTAAAAAAATCGGCCATAGGCATATAGCGGATGATGAGTACCCACCGAAATGTCGCTTAAGCACAATCAAAAATTAACTTTGGGGTCGCTTTGTGTGTTTTAACCCCACGCTGCTCCGCAGGGTTATTTTTTTTACAACATCTCTAGCTTTACCCATCAACCTGCACATTATTTCAGTGTGCTGCTCAGACAGGGGCACTGCTCGTCTCTGGAGATATACCTCCATCATCTCCTGCCAATCATCAACTGTGAATTTATCTGACCCATCTCCCCGGAACACGGGTGGTTCTTTCACATCCGCCTGCATGACCAACCGAGCACCAGTCAGGTTAACATAGGTGGGCTCACCGGCTGTCTGGTCCGCCCCATATTGTACCTGGGCGCCACTAGCTCCTCCCACCCCCGCACCGCTCAACTGGTCTCTGATTTCCTGGCCTACTTGCTGCGCGCAATATTAGAAAATCAACACACCCATGGCCGGGGTCGCCTGCGTTGGGAACACACATGACAATGTTGTGTGGATTACTGGTTGGCAACTGGGCCTTTAGCGCGCGTTGAACAAAAAGCTGGAGTCCCAAAATCATATGTAGACACGCCCCTACGACCCTGAGGAGCTCCACCACTCTCATCGAGCTCTCTGTCCCAGCCGAGATCACTTGAGCTACCGTTACCATCCATGTCAATTGTAACACTCATTCGGATATATTCCACCAAGATCGATGATAATAATAAAATAAATAAACAATGTGAAAACCTGAATGTTACCACAACTGGAGATCAAACAAAAGTATATATAGTATCCCTTTAAGAGTCCTACTTCTTATCTGCGTTGTGTTTTTTTTCCTATTGTACAACCTCCTGTGACCGAATGGCGTCAGTCCACCACTCTTGCGATGATGATGCTGAAGAGCAGCGACGATCCGGGTCACGGCACCACTGTAACCGGCCTCATTCAAGCAGCCTCCATTAGGTGACGACGGAGAAGTAGGACACAGGGTTGATCTCCACACGAGCAGTTTTATTTTCTTATTTACCCACAGTGACCCACAGTGACCCACCTGTGTCACACAGAAACAGTAGGGGCGCAACCGCCGTCAGATTCACTTGTGGAAACCAATTATCCGGTTGACATCAGACCACCGGACGCATTATATAATATAAACGTTTTACAAAATCTCAATAAAAAAACACACAGAAAATAAAACATACAAAGAAACCTCTAATGGGGAAATGTACATACAGTGACCCACCTGTGTCACACAGAAACAGTAGGGGCGCGCAACCCGCCGTCAGATTCACTTGTGGAAACCTGAATAATACAACGTGGTTGGATGAGTTATATCAACGGGCATCCCACACATCAGCTGACATCACCCCCCACCCTCGCAATGTACATTGTCATCCATCGTATAAAACACATTTCAATGACAGTATGGCGGCAATATATACAATTAAACAGAATAATTTCAACATATGACACAGGAGCCATGAGGAATGCGACTCACCAATTATCCGGTTGACATCAGACAACCGGTCGTTGCGTCAACCGGAGTTACAGACAAAGCGCGAACTTCCAAGACTTTTCAAAATAAAAACACAAACACCACAACGGGTTATACAGTAAAACTAAACCAATAAATGAATTGGGGCGGAATCTATAACACAACATACAACACTTGTTACATTCACCCCTCCTAGATTTCGCCAAAATCACATCACACCACAGCAGACTCACGGACACCCGCACCCACCCGGCAAGGACATACGGCGGAACCACTGATCCCACCCTCAAGCCCGAGGCCGCCTACACCAGTAGACCAGGGAGACGACAATACGCAGTCACTACCTCCTGTGAAATAATGTGCTGCCTGTTACACCACACAAAATGTACCACCCTGCCTAGGTGCTGTATCCCATGCCCAGCCCACTGCCCCCCCCACTGAGTGGATCACACCAACATCAAAAAGGAGAGGAAAAAGAAGAAAGAAAAAAAATAAAAATAAAAATAAAAAATCCTATGGTATCACGCAACCATAACCTGCCCCATTGATTCTATCAGTCGGTGAACTGGTTTTCTAACCCTCCCCCTACGGGAACTAGCAACATCCTGCAACGTTGTGGAAATATCACAACCGTCACCCCCAAATGAAGGCATAGCACTGGACACAAAACGAGGGGCATGAACATTTAAACCACTCTGCTCTGCCTGTTGCGAACTCTGACACTTCATCACTACTCATGTCCGACGTGTGCAAGCGACCACCAACCACCCCCACCAGCGCCTCAGGCATGATGGATGACTCCGAGTCAGTTTCCACAGAGGAGTCCTCAACCTGACTCTCTTGGCTCACTGTCAAATCCACATCATTTAAACTAGAGGAATAACTGTGTCCCTGATCTAATGGTCCGGACTCTGATACGTCCCCACCCAGATCGACAGTTGTGTCCCCTTGCTCCACATCTTCCCCCACAGGGAGGAAACTGATGTCCAAAATCAAATTGCGATGCACTACTCTGACAACGCCTTCGTCATTTTCCACCCGGTACGTGTGAGTATGCAAATTCCTGTCCCTGACCGTGTACACCCTGGGGCTCCACTTATCAGCCAATTTCCTCTTTCCCAACACTCCCTTATTGGCAATAAGCACCCTAGCGCCCACGTCAATACAAGTTCCCTTGATTTTCCTATTGTAGCCCCTGGCCTGTCTGTCCTGTTCTTTCACTGCATGTTCTTGTGCAATACCAGCCGCCTCATGAAGATGTGAAACTAGAGTACGCACATAGTTCTTGTAGTCTACAACTACTGGGTCATGCAGTACTCGTTTGAACATGACATCCACAGGGAGCCTTGGGACTCGGCCAAACATAAGCTGGAATGGGGCATACCCTGTCGTTTCGTGCACCGTGGCGTTATACGCAAACGTAAGTGCGTTTGTATCTGCTGCGGCCACTTGTCCTTCTCCCTCAAGGGAAGAGACCGCAGCATTGAGCCCAACGTGCGGTTGAAGCGTTCCGTCCCCCCGTTACCCATGGGATGGTAAGCAGTAGTACGAGACTTTGTGACCCCTGCAAGCCTAAGTAGCTCTGCGATAAGTTCGCTTTCAAAATTAGCCCCTTGGTCAGTATGTATACGCTCAGGAAACCCATACACACAGAAGACATGGTCCCACAGTTTCTTAGCCACTTGCTTTGCTGTCTGATTCATGCATGGGAATGCGTGCGCCAACTTAGTAAAATGATCCGTGACTACCAGAACATCTACTGATCGCTGTTTGTTGTCCTCCGCACTCCAGAAATCTAAACAGACTAGCTCCATAGGGGCAGAAGTCCTGATACTTTCAAGGGGGGCCCGAGCCGAAGGCTCAGGGGTCTTAGCTAGGATACACCTTGGGCAACACTTAACGTATTCTTTAACATCCTGCTCCATTTTGGGCCAAAAGAAACGTTGCCTGGCCAGGTGTAATGTTCTAGCCTGTCCCTGATGCCCTGCTGTGTTGTGCAAACCATGCAACGCCTTTTCTTTCAAACTCTCAGGTAGAACAAACTGTTGCCTTCTTTGCTTGGTAAACTGGTCCTTAATGACCCGGTACAGAACACCATCGTGCACTTTGAGCCTTTCCCACTGCTTCATCAGCGCTAGGTCCCTAGCACTAAACCTGGCTCTCTCTCGCCTCGATGGGCGCCTCCTGCGGATGACAAACGGCACAATCCAAGAGATCTTATCGTCATGCTCCTGGCAACGCTGTAGCTCATCAAGTGTGAATACTGGCAGTGAGTCCTGTCCTGGCGGTACTAGTCCTTGTACCGACTGTGCCAACTCCACCGCCCTTGACCCCACCAGCCCACCATCCCATTGATCATGACACTCTAAGGACCGCCCTAACGGCGCCGCTGTCCCAATACTACCAGGTTGAACCCATGCCGGCTAGACACTTTCACTACACTCTGGTTCCCCCGCCTGCTGGCACGGGCTTTTCAACCGGAAAGTATCTTGGATTCCATTCATAATCGACATTCTCTGACTCTGTCAGTGTAAATGGTGATACTGTTCTGTGATAGCCTAATGACCTCACTGGCCTAGCAAAAAAGGGTCCCTACTGAGCGTGGTCCGCGACAACATTTTTCGTGCCCGCAATGTGTTTCAAAGTCGAATGTGGTACGGTGCTAGTTTGGACACCCCACCGGTTGCTCACATGCGTTCCAGTTTGGGTTTGGTCAAGATATAGGTGAGGGGGTTGTTGTCCGTCCATACTGTAAAATGGGTTCCCCTCAACCAGTGACTAAACTTGTCACACACGCTCCACTTGAGTGCAAGATATTCGAGCCGATGGTCCGGGTGTAATTTCTTTTGCGAACTACTGAGGGTTTTACTTGCGAACGCGAATTGGGGCGTGCTTTCTCCTCGCCTTCTGGCACCGTGTATGACAATACGGCTCCTAGGCCATCTAATGACGCGTCAATCGACAAAAATAAGGGGTTCGGTGAGAATTTGGGTGCGACAGAACAACCACAGTTTATGCAAACTGTCCTTCAGATTCTCCACTGCCCTGTCGCACTCATTCAGTTCAATCAAGCTGGGACAAAGGCCGGCGATAGGACCCCACCTTCAAGCTCTTTTTTCGTCCTCCCCCGCCTCTTTTTGTTCCACCCGTAAAGTGCGAAAAAGGTGTTTGGCTATCTCCGTACGTGCGGAGCAATTTGGATGAAATGTTGGTAGTAAAATACCATGCCCTAGAAATGACTTTATGCTCTTCACCGAAGGTGTGCAACCATCATTCTCCATCAAATGTGCCTTGTATTCATTTTTTTTGAATGGCCTCCACCTTTGCTGGGTCTACGGACACTCCATTTCCATCTAAAATATGTCCTATGAACTTGATGGAAGATCGCCAAGTAAATAGCATTTTTTTGGGCTCAACTTCAAATGGGTACTGCCTTAGTGTCGTTGAAAAACCACTTTCCAGTCTGTCTAATGGCTTCCTTCTCTGTCGGGGCAACACAAGCAGGTCGTCGAGGTAAACACACAGACTGCTGAAGTTCAAATCCCCAAAGATGCTAAGCATCATGCGCATAATGATGCAGCTGTTGCAAAGCCGCCATTGGCATCCTGTTGTACTCATAGAGCCCATTGGGAGTCGTGAATTGCTCTGTGTACTTTTTGTCACCCTCCTCAACAGGAATATTGGTAAAACCGGAGGTCAGGTCCATTGTGCTAAAGGTAGGCATTTTGGCCGCCGCAGCGCAGCTGTCTTCGAGTCCTGTGCTTGATGCGAGCGAGCGGGATGTGCATCCTTAAGGGTGCGAGCGTTTAGCCACCTAAAATCTGTGCACAACCTCAAACTTCCATCTTTTTTCCAAACCAAAACTAGCGGAGACGCATACTCACTAGTAGACTTTTGGATAATCTCCTGCTCCTCCATCTCCGAGAGTACCTGCCGCAGCTTTTGGTACTGGGCCGGTGGCACCCGACGATACGGCAATCGGAACGGCCTGTCATCTGTCAGCCGTATTCGGTGGGTAAAATCCTTGGCCTGGCCACAATCCAAAGTGTGTTTTGAAAAGACATCATTGTATTGTTCAAGCAGTTTAACTAACTTCTCCCTGCCTTCTGGACTTGCGTCACATCCGTCTATATCAACACCAGTGAGTCCGGCCTGCTGCAGACGCTCCTTGAGTCCCCAAACCTGGCTCTCAACGACTCCACCCTTCGGGAACTCCCTCTTTCAAACCCTGCCGATGCCCTGGACAAACATCAAAATCTTCCACTGCTAAGGCAGGGAGACACATCTGCTAATTTTGCAGTTTCCTTCTCTCAGCACTATGGGTTTGTCAGCCTAAGTTGGGTAACCTTCATAGCCACCCCATCCATCCCCCCCACATGACGCGAGGAAACGCGGGAAACCAGAATGTTACGAAGGCATAGACTTGGACGTGGTCGGCTCCAATCAATGACTTGCGCTACCTGGCGACCATCGGAACATTTTTTGGGTAACCTCCCCCCAAACCACAATGCTCAGTCCTAGCCAATAACGTCTGACTGCCCGTCCCAACTTTAAGGTCCCTATTTTTCTCTGGAGCATTCCCGACCTCTCCAACGACAAGAGCTTAGTCAGTATGGTCGAGGGAACTGTTTCACACTGCTTGTGGTACACACGCCTTGGACCACCATGCGCCAGTAGCTCATCGGTCGACCTTGAGCTGGTGGGTAGAGGGTACCGGATAACGTTTCGATCCGATTATCAACTCGTCACGCTGGCCTTGGAACTACAAGAATGGCGCACTATGCATTTTTACACCATAAAGTTTCCATCTCTACCTTCATACATGCGCTTCGCCAATAGTCTTTATCCCCCACAGCTCTACCAGCACTACCTCCTCTTTCATTGCAAATCTCCGCGGGCAGCAACTTGTTGACTCAACATCTGCTGTTCCACTTGCTCACTGAGAGTACACGGTCATGGAACCTGAGTTCTAGCATACCCGTGACCTGAGATATGGTTGATCGTCTGACTGGGGGTATAAAACAGCTCATCATTAAGGCCCTAAATCCTCTGTGTGTTCTGTGCAATAATGTGTGCACCCGCCGGAGCCCGGCACATGCCTTCCAGGTAGTGCTGTCTTATATCGTTGGATGGGTGTTCTCGCTGACACCACCTCGCACCTGTACCCCAAGGCACGGGGGCCTACTAGTTTAACTCAGTACAACCGAGTCATGTTGAGGCAAGGTTATTCTGACTGCGGCGAGTAGAGGTGGGATACGGTTTGGGCAGTTTCGAATCAGGTGGTTTGGCTGAAAAACACGACAAGCACAAGCGTTTCTTTCCTGCAGTGCTCGTTGTGGTATGCACTCAGCGGACTTGCAGACTTTACATAACGGAGCCTGGCATCTGATATGTGGGCACCAGGTCCATGTGTCTGTGTGTTTATTGGCGCTGTTGGTTTTCTTGCTTTGTTTTTGAGAAAGGAACTCGGTCTAAAATGTTGACGCAACATTCCATACAGCCTCATCACATCCTCGACTAACTTCCTCACCCCACTTTCCTTTTCCATGTGCCGTTCGCGTGTTCTGCTGAGCATCCGAGCCAGTTGAACGCTGGTGACTTGGGTGTGAATCCCCACATGCCTATTTGTGTGTGTGGTCCCCATCTCATGGATTGTGAAGGCGGGGTAGCTCTGATCCGGTGTTCCTTATGTTTTCTGTAACCGGCTGTCATTGCTGGAGCGCTTTGAAATTTATACACGGCGGAGAGCGCAGGGTCTGGGCAGTATTTTAACAAACATGTTCATTGGAACTCCTGACATGAGTCGTGATGTGTATGTCGGCCCGATCGCTCAAGAGCCTCTCGGCAGCATCAAGCTGCTTTGTTTTCAACCTCAACCAGTAAGCCATTGGAGTTTCCGCCGGCAACCGGAATTATGTTGTAAAAATCGGCCATAGGCATAGCGATGATGAGTACCCACCCGAAATGATTCGCTATAGAGCACAATCAAAAATTAACTTTTGGTCGCTTTGTTTATTATAAACTCCCGCTGCTGCTCGACCGTAGTGGTTATTTTTACAAACATCCTCTAGCTTACCCATCAACTGCACATTATTTCATGATGCTGCTCAGGACAGGGCACTGCTACGTCTCTGAGATAACCTCCATCATCTCCTGCCATCATTCACTGATGAATTTATTGACCCTCTCCCCGGCAACGGGTGTTCTTT
>OLKM01007420.1:0-11863 GCA_900291075.1 Melanogrammus aeglefinus | reverse complement strand
GGCTCAAGTTTACAAAGGTAAGACTGGAAGGATATCCTCACATTGAGTTGGTTTTTTGGAATTAAGAATCAATGGTACTTGACCAAAGCATTAAATGACTCGAGACATCAATTGGGCCAACTGCGTAGTCATGACACGACTGCATATGTCAAAATAGCGAAAGTCAGTCCAGAGTTACATCCATATAAACTTCGGTTTGGCGTATCAACTTCGCATAGCTCGTCGCTATTTAAAGCCTCAATTTTGAGAATGCCAGTTGTTGGTTGCAGCTGTGGACTCCGCGGCCTAAACCGTGGATTGGCGATGAACGCGACAATTTTTTTAATTTTAATTAAATGGAGAACTGAGGAAGATTGTTCTCTACAGTTTATCTAGCAACAGAGTGTGTCAGCTGAAAAAAAGCCCAGTACAGGAATTACGAACCACTTTAAAAGTTATTTCCCAGCAACTGCCTGTTCCCCTAGACATAGAGGAACCGAATGGAATCCAAAGGTGGAATCAAATTGCCCAAAGTTCAGAACTTGATGACAGAAAAAATCTTGAGGCTATAGGGATTCAAGGGAATAACTCAAGCATCCTTCAGAAAACCTCGCACCACTCCTGAATATCCACCATCTCGATTCAGGTGCAACTGCTGAGTGTGAGAGGGGGTCAGCTTAATGAACATCATAATGTCGCCCCCTGTGATGCGCTCTGCCCATGTACAGGTGTCTGATGTTTAACAACTGAATGCCCACCACTCATAAAGTTCAAGTCCACCGTCATTGAATTCTGCTGGTGAAGCAAAGGGGAGCCCATGAACCAGAACACTCCCCTGCGAAGGCAGGACCTGACATGTAGAACAAGGGGAGGCCCTCTGGCACTACTGTGAAAAGCATCAGGCTAATACACCACACAATACACACTGCCAATATATGATTAGTTCTATCTACCACATACTTTTTCTTTACTGTTGAAATTTGAATAACTGAATACAAATACAAACACATCATTGACTGTCATTGAGATTTAATATGGCTTTAATTGATAACATAATGGAATATAGCCAGCTCCTACAGAGTCGCCAAACACTTTGAGTTGCGTTGTTCAAGGTCGTCTGATCAAAATCCATAGTTACCCACCTCTAATTTACACTACTGCTTTTGCCTGTTAGTACTATATAAACATTTGCTCTGATCAAACCGGTCGGAGCAGTTTGCGCGGTTAAGTTTGGAACTAACCCGGTTAGAATTTAAACCCGCGTCAGCCAGATTTCAATGTGTTGACATGGCATGCTTGATGAGAGGCCTGTGATATCAGAAGTTACAAATTTTCGTGCAATCCACCGGAGCGGATTATAAGACCAGATCGCACAACTTGGCATATCCCAATAACTTTTGCTGGAGGGATTATAGATTCTCGTGCAACATCTGTGATATATTAAAACGCCTTCTCCAGCCTTACATACCAACACTAACAATCGAGTACCTGGCCTTCAGTTTACTCCAGACTATTTGCATAGCTCCGTTTTTTTGCAATTGGAGTTCATCTATAATGTTGAAGGATGCTGAGCACAGGTCTCAGTCCTTTCAGATGACGCCATGACAGTCCAGACCAAGATTTTCATTGGCCCTCCTATCATACAAAGAGCAATATTGGCTGAGTACTATGCTGAGAGGCGCTACAACAGAAAGTATAAATCGTCCTAATGGACTTACTCCACGGAGAAATGTTCAATTGTAGCGGCGGCTTCCATTTCAAGCTTTACTGTGAAGTTGATGAATGTCAATTGTAGGTTTTTAACCCAGTTACCTAAGCAAATAACATTTGGATCAATTTTGACTGTCGCAAGCATACGGTTTGCATGTGCTACTTCGAAGACGAACAAAATCTAAACTACAAGAAAAACCGAAAAACCTACATTCAACCAGTAGGGTACCCTCACATGGCCCCTGACTCTCTGAGGAGGTACCTCCGGTAACCCCTCCATGCCAGGGTGCCCTGTCTATTGCCAGCTCCTCCACTGGGGTCGAGACAATTTGAGGGCCAGATCCAGTTAAAAAAAGGGCTTATTTAAACGCAGGAGTGACAAATATGGTATGACAATTTAAATGCTGGAATGACAAAATACGGGCCTGCCACGTAATTCCCACACCTCATTGTGTTACACGTCGCAATGATCCGAAATTATTTCCATTGATCGGCATGCCACTATGCCCACGGTTCAATGTTCCGAAAACGGAACCTATTGGTCCGAAGGGCCGTTTGTCTGACTTTTCGTTCCCTTTTCTTGTGATTATGTCGTTCTCCTCATCACAGCGCTCCAGGAGAACCTGGAGTTCCATTTGATTGAAATAAGCGGCCCTTTTCACCATTTCGATCAGGGTTTCCATGATCCATACATCACATCTTTATAGGTTTGGCATGGAGGAGCACAACCCTGTGTTAACCAACCCTGTGTCGATTGAACTAAGCCGTGTGGTGGAAACGACAGCTTTGGTTTAGTTGGCACAGGGTCAATCAACCTAGAGTTCAGCGTTAACACTCTGTTTGTTAAACACGCTCCGTTCGTGGAATACCCCTAAGGAGTCTGCAAACGGCAACAATCACTTCTCCTCCATGCTGTGGTACACTATGACAGCTCATTGGTTAATGGGCAGCAGCTCATTTGCATTAAAGCAACACACACCAGAAACAATGCATTCTGAATGGACTGAAACAGAGGGGAATAGCGGTAGGCAAGATCTTTTTTCCTAAAAGCTATTTCCAAAAAACAGCTTCAAAAACATGTTTTCTGGAACTCGTATACCTATGTTTACTTGTTGGGAAAACACCAGAATATGTCTAATTTAAGTTTTAGGCTTGTGCATGTTTTCCACACGTGAACGACTTCATGTCTGTGTACACTTCAAACTCGTGCATGTTGCAGAAAATTTGCAACAGCGCCCCTAGGGGTCACACTTTTCAGGGGATCGCAGAGGGTTTTGTCGCGCGACAAATCATAATATGTCGCTGTGCAAGTTTTATCAGGCAAATTTGTAGCGTCACATCTTTTGCCCGCCAACGGTGCTTCATGCCAATTAATTCTCAACCATGGCCGAGATAACCACCATTGCATGTCTTTACCTGTTGTGGAAGAGGGAGAGACGTTGAAGACGGCGACAAAGTCTATTCATAATATTTACAGTAATGACCACGGGAAAGGCTGGGCAGTGAATGAAGTATTGATTAGACAGCCGCTAATGGTATTAGGTACCAACGCTAATAAACTGTTGGAACACACAAGACCGGTACCCAGAGCAATGCCGTAACTACAACAAACCCAGCGAAGCCCAATCCCCACGAGAGCTCCCCTACTCAGCTCCGCTACTGCCATCCGGAAGCGCTCAGGGAGGGAACGCTGATTGGCTTTCATCACGCAAATATCGCGGCAAAGTTCAAATATTTAAACTCAAGCGAATCCTTGTGAATGTGCTTGCCCATGCGGGGCGAATGTGTCGCGCTACAAATCAAATTGTGTTGCAGGTTTCTTCAAGCGAAAAATTAGCCCCATTTGTCTCTATTTGACTTTGTATGGAGTCGTGTCGCCCCAACCCGTTTGGTGTGAACGCACCAGGTTTTCCTTGCTTGACCATGATCTAGCATCGAGGATCGATTGCTCTTCCTTGGGTCCCCTGATGTTAACACTGAATTTCATGCATTGTATTTTGAAGCTGACTTTGGCATGTTGAATTTGAAGACGTTAAAAATATTTAAGTTGAATTTTTTAACGTTGAATGTTTGATTTTGAATTTTTTAACATTGAAAAGTAAAGCTGAAAATGATTTGTTGATTGATATGGATTTATTGCAAAAAATCCAGATACTTTATTTCAACGCATAAATATTCAGTGCTTAAAATTCAATGGGTTTTTATTTTCAATTTTTTCTTTATAAAAACATTAATTCTAAACAGCATTTTACAGAGTAGCCTACAAAAGAAAATGCTCAAAGGTTAAACAACTTAATTAAACACTGACTGTAGCTCTTTATGGGGATAGAAACAATGGTGATTGACCGAACTAAACACCCTATCCATTGTGGGGGTCTGTAAAATGCTAATCAAATAAAATCTATTTATTAAGCACATTTAATAACAAGGTGAGGGGGTAGGGGGAGATCTTGTGTTTTATTTATTTTTTTGTTATAATGCACACTACGCTTCAAACTCGTGCATGTTGAAGAAAATGTGCAACAGCGCTCCCTGGGGTGACACATTTGGTGAGTCGCAGATTTCGTTGTAACAAATCATTTAACAGTTCTCGTGTCTGCTATTTGCTGTCTGCTGTTAATTGGCTCATGAACAGAAAAGCCTCTTAAAGGGGCAGTGACCTAATTAAAAGGATGGTGAATTAACCCTTTCTAGATATTTTAATATGTTAAATGTTAAATGTATTCATTATCAAGTTGTTATCTATTGAGGTATATACTATTTAATAATTAAGACTAAATTTGATTTTTTGGATTACATCAGGTTATCCAATGTGTAGTATCAGCAGATGTAAAAATAGAATATATCTGTTTGTGACCTTACTTGCCAGTTGTCAAATACAGTGGATAGGCGACATCTACTAAGCATTTTGTATGCATTTTTTATGTTGAGCTGGATGCTACTGAGCATCCACCTCAGTAGCATCCAGTTTGAGGTCATAGGGTTACAAACTACCAGTTCCTGTGTATAGTCAAGACTGGAGTTTTCTTTGGTGTAAGTATACAAGTACAGATCAATGGAATTCTTGGTCCTGCTCCCCTCCACAGTTTCTTATCAGTTCCTAGATTACAAATAGTAGTTCAATTAAAATATGTTAACCCTAAAAATAAAACCTAGTAGTCATTACCATGTGTAGTTCCATAATTAACAAATCCACTTTTTTGGGGTGAATCTATATATGTAAATATTTTGATAAGGAATGCAGACAGAAGGATGATTGATGTAATACTGGATACTAAATGTATTCAGATGGTTTTCAAACTCGAAAAAAATGAAAATTTGTAATCTGCTGTTCCTGATACATACTCAGAACTTTGGGTCCTTTCCAATATATTGTGTTCTAAAAGCATTAAAGTTTCAGTTAGATTCCTTTCTTGTTTTTTTAGGATTGCGTGAATCAATTTGGTTGCATGCATAGATGGGAACAGAATAGTGTTGAGTACACCTGTCATCACCCATCCATGACAGAGTAGCAGCAGACACAAAATAAGTGTCTCCAAGCAGAATTACCTGCTGTCCAGGTGCTCAAAGCCATTGTGATAGACAAGAATCTCCTTCGAGACTTGAAGCAGATGGAAGGCTTGGAGCACACTAGTATGCCTTGTTTACAGAATCATGTTTTCCATTCAAGCTCCACTGTTTTTTCCCACATTTACTTGGTAGAAAACAATGTGTCCATTGCTCCATTGTCTACACTACACTAAACCCCCTTCACAAATAGATACCAGTAAATTACTTGGATAATCTCTCAGGCAACCGTGTCGTGGCAATTTCTTTGTCTACGGTGTTCCTACCGTTCCTATGTCAGATATTCCGTCTAAGGCAGATGAGATAATGGTACAAACGACTCGCAATACTTGTGTACAATTATGGTCATATATATTTGTAAAGATAATACAAAAAAAAATGCATCATAACATGCATCAACAAATAATAACCAACAGACACATACAATATTAATCTGAGGCCTCAGATGGGAGTTCGCCCGGCGTCTATCAGAAGGCTCGCAGGGAGAAGTCCACTGAGGGGTTGAAGTAATGTGTTCTTATTCACTTCTTGTTGGGCTCTGTAGGGGAGCCGCCCCCTCAATCCACCAAAAGTCTTTGTTTTACCAGATGGTAATATTTTGATTGAAGCTCTCCAAGATGTCATAAATACAGGTTTGCGGCCTTGCCTTATGACCCCTTCATTACTTTCGCTGCCCAGGGGACAGAGGAACAGGCCCATATAAAAGAGGTCAGATTGGGTTATATATACAAGAACAGTTACATCAAAGGAGAGGAGAGGAACGGAATGACAACTGGAGGCGATCACTCGTAACATCCAAGGTTCACACTTTGGTTGACCAAAGAAGATTTGCATCACAAGAACTAACAACAACAAGAAGTTCATACATTTAGAAAATACAACACAATACAACATGCAGATTTTCCAACACACAGATCACACACAGAATAGTAAACTAAAGTTAAGAATAACAAAATGTAACAACATGTAGATTTTCCATCACAACCGTCATTCTCTCTATTCAAACACGTTCTTGAAGATCTCAGTCTAGCGCCCTTTCAACCATGGTATAGCAATAGCAATCATCCTTTACGTGCCCCTCCTAACCTACTGCTTTCATACACAACACCGTATCGGCAGTCACCTGGGGATGTTATTACATATGGGAAAGCAAATTACCGGTGCAGATTTCCCAGGACAACGTTCCCTGATCTCATTCACACATGACCAGATGTCTTCCGGAACACTACAGGGTCAAAAGGCATCTGTGAAAGGGGCTCCATAGTTCTAGCCAACAAACTCACACTTTCTCTATTTCCAGTTGGTAAATTATTATTAGCTAATTGGTAATCTCTGGATGGATCACCAACTTTGCTTTCAAAACTTGCACCAACACAGGTCCTCTGTAAATGTTCCAGTCTTCATGCTAAAGTATGACTCCATGAGGGCCGGCTGGTGATCAAAAATGTTGGTGGGGCACAGTAATAGACAGGGGGTCTGGGGGTCTGGGGTGCACACTGGTGCCACCCGAGGGCAAATTTTCTTGCGCCAATGAAAAGCTGTCTCTGCTTGATAGACAGCAAAAAGTTAGCGAGCTTACATTGACTTCAACGTGGCCGGCGCCCCTGACTTTGAGGAGGGCTTTATTTAAAATGACCAATAACTAGCTAATTGGTTGCTGCAAGTACATTACACAATTAAACGAGGATAAACGCTATGTTTTTTGTTGATTTAATTCGTATTGATGATAGTTGATTAAAGTTGGCAGATATATTCAAGTGAATATTTCACGGAGGGGCGGCGCCCTAGCGCCCTCTATTGACCCACCGCCACTGGAGGGCCTGTACCCACCTGGCCATCATGCATCATCACGCCAAAATTGCCACACTACAGCAAACAGCAAATATTTTTTCAGAGCTCAGCAACTTGTTTCATAAGATAAAAATGGGCATTGGAGAAGTTTTAACATTGTGAAATCCAAGAAACATCAAGTAACCAGTGTGAAGAGTCAGTAGCAGGGGCGTCGATTACGCCGGGGACGCGTCCCCACCAGAATTCGTCAAGCTTCATTTTGTCCCCACCACTTTTTTTAAAAAAAAAAGAAAGTTCGAGTTGAATTATTATGGATTATAACACAGGTCTTCTCAATGCTGTGAAACGCTCCGTTCCATTGCATGGGCTCTTCAAAACATCCGGCGGTGAATTATATTTGATAATTCACCATTGCTATGTATAATTGCCCGCCTCATGGAAAACAAAGGACTTTTTGCCTATAATGACGTCTCTGGTATCACTCCTCAAGGAGTCCGGTAACTTTTCAAACACAGCGTCTTCGGTTGCTAAGCGACGTCAACGTCTTTGGCGGACTATTTCCCTGCTGAACAACACTACGAATGCTGGTAACAAATAAATTGTAAAAAGACACCATGTGAAGTAGGCTATTTTTTTTCCGTTTTTGGCACGTAGCCGTGTAATAAACGGGATAATGTACAGAACGTCGCCGGTCATTATCGGAATTAAGCCCCTTCAGTGGGCAGCAAGGCACCTTCGCTGCGCGTCGGGGTCCTGTTCGCCCTGTCGGGGCTTATTTTCCCGATAATGACCGGCATTCTACCTACATTATCCCTTAATTATTACACGGCTCTTCCCAATGCTGTAGACTGCTCCATTCACTTGCATGGGCCTTCCTAACGTTCAGCTGTCAATTATTTTAGTTTATTATACGGCTCTGCTTAATGCAGTTGAATGCTCACGTCCACCATATTGACCGGCGCCGCTTTCAAGGAAAGTGTTTTTTTTTGCCTCTGATTCCCGTCATCGGTATCCCTCCGCCGTCCGGTAATTTATCAACCCCAGCGCATTCTGCTGATCAACGCAACGAATGACAACAAATACATTGGAAAAATACACACTTTGTGAAGTTTATTTTTTCGATTTGGCAAGTAGCCATTACTAATTAATACCAATACTCTTTGGCTGGGATGATGAGGCATCAGACAATCAAGTCATTTTAGCTTGAATACATACATAGCACCAGAGCAGGTTGCTAGTGCCATGGACAGTATCAGAACGATAACCTGTTGAACTAAATAGATGTGGTAGGCTACACCACGGGATGCATCTGCAGACCACCGCCACATAAATAAAGGTAAGACGCGATATTTATTGCCTAAGATTTGCTGGTGCTGTTGCGAGAGATTTTTTGTTTTTTGTATTCAAGTGGTCGGCTGTTTTAACTTGCAATGGGCTCTTTGCACAGCTCCACTACTTCCTGAATTTAATGCTGCTCCTTTATTTCCTGTCTTACATTATTGGATAAACTGATTAATCCAGGTGTGTCTGACCATTGTGACTACTCAGACACACCTGGATTAATCAGTTTGTCCAATAATGTAAGACAGGAAATAAAGGAGCAGCACTAAGTCCAGGAAGTAGTGGAGTTGTGCATAGAGCCCATTGAGGAGTCAGTCTCTTGTTGACACAAAGTGACTTTCGGTCATTCTTGCTTTGCTTGAATTCTGTAATAATTGTGGGGAGTGCATGCGCTAGTTTTGATGGAATGCTGTTGTGAATTGAGAACAGCCAGCTCATGATGTGATACAGCGTTCCCTGTGCAACAATTTTAATTTTTTGTAGTGCTGTGTTTAGCCACACGTTTGGCCCTTCTGAACTTAAACACGCAGTTAATTTCCTTTCCTAGCTCCTCTTGTTTATGTTGTTAGCTTAGCCATGTCATGTCACGTTGTTGTCAACATTGGATAGGCCTACATGGAGCAGAACATAGTGGGTCATATGTCCGATGCTTTTTGGAAACGTTTTCTTCATAAAACCTGGCAGACAGATTTTGTATACATTTTATTCCTTAGTAATTAAGGTATGCCGTTTTTCAGAACCTTTCATTACCGGCACTAAAGAGAGAAAAAAGAGTGCATCCACATTGTACCCAGCACTTCTGAAAATGTACTTCCAAATGAGTCTCTGTCCCCAGCACATTTCAAACCAAACTGACGCCCATGGTCAGTAGGAGAAGTAAGCAACATAATGACATGGTGTATAACCTGGAGAAAGACATAAACCAGATTTATTCTTTCAACTTTAAACTTGTTTGTACTTTACTGTGGCAAAAATAAATAAAATAGTGTGTTTAAAGTGTTCATCAAAAGGCACGAGTGCAGGCTGATTTGATGCTGTGGTGTTGCGCGAACACTCGAACCCCAAGGTACACCAATGCCAAGCCCGGAAAATACATCCTTGACGTTTGGCTGAATGACTGGACAGCTGAATATTCCAGTAAGAATAAGAATTTTTATAGTAACAGCCATACATGGCAAAATATGTCTGCAATTGAGTTTCTGGGCATTTAGAAGCCAGTTTAAAAGCTTAAAATCCAGAATACTCCCCCTGACCTTGAAAACAATCAAGTAATGATTTCTCCCAGCCCGTAGTGTGCACCTCTATAAAATACAGTAACAATAAAATATAATTTATCAATAAAAATTGCTAGAAAATATAATATGTGTTACCTGTCCTGTAAAGTGTAATATATAAATCTTTATATTTATCTTCTCCTAAATTTACACAGAGCGAAGTGTGAAACTACCCCAAGTGGAATGAGCAGTTGCGTCTGCAAGAAGGTGGTGAGTGCCTTCTCTAATTCATGGAAGAGAAGACGTGAACTGGCCAAGGCTCAAGAAGAACTGGGCTTGCCTGCTCATCAGCTGATCACAGACCCCCTATCAGGTGGGACTCTCTGCAACAAATGATTGAAAGGGTCATAGAGCAGGAGAAAGCTCTCTCACAGGTCCGCCGTGCCGACAAGAAAACACAACATCTGGTTCTAACTTGGCAGGACTTGGATGTTCTGGAGTCCATGATTAAGGCCATTGAGTCCTCTCATGGAGTTTACGGATGCCTTGTCTGGGGAGCTGTACAAGTGTTTCCTACTTGAAACCGGTCCTCTGTCTTTTTAATAACCAGATACTCAAGCCTCAGGATGACGACACTCATCTCACTACGACCATCAAAGAGGGCATTCTAAACTACTTAAATCAGAAGTATGATGACCAGACCACCCAGGAGCTGCTTGACATGGCTTCTCTTGTTGACCCTCGGTTCAAACAACATACATTAAAGAAGAGAGGGTGGACTACATGAAGGCAAAAGCTGCTGCAGAACTGGAGAGCCTGGTGGCTGTAGAGGCAGCCTCCCTTCCATCAGCTGCAGCTGATAGAGATGAGCCAGAGGTTCCTGCTAAGAGGCAAAATAAGAGTTTGAGCAGCTATTTTAAAAAAGCAGCAAAGCAAAGCCAAATGGCCCCTCAGTCAAGCAGAGAGTCCATTAAAAAGGAGCTCAACCTCTATCTCCAACTGGAGGCTGGTCCAGCGACAAACCCACTGAAATGGTGGAGGCAGCATGAGGCACATTTCCCACTAGTGGCCAAGCTAGCAAATAAATACTTGTGCATCCCTGCCACAAGTGCCCCATCAGAGCGGGCGTTCAGTACAAGTGGGAAGATTGTGACATGTCAGAGGTCATCACTTTAACCAGAAAGAGTTGACCAGCTTGTATTCCTGGCTCTCAACCTGTAAAACTAACTCCCTAGATACAGCATTTTGAAGCATTGTTGCACTTTGGTTGATTTCATAGAACGCTACTATAATTTTAACTTGAAGGAGTGTTTTGTTTACTTGGTATATTCTATATATTTATATTGTGAGCCTTATTTAGCTGCATTGGTTTAAACATGAAAGTTTTCCATGTTTACAATTCATTTTATATACCAATATCTATGTTAGGCTTGTATTCATTTTTGTTAGCCGCTACAATACTGTAATGGGGCGTGAGGTTGGACCCAAGAACAGCACAGACTGAGACCAGTGTTGGAACGGTTCAACGGTTTTATTGTCCAGAAACGGAATCCAAGATCACCGGAAAAAGACAAGGAGCAAGCAGGCAAGAGGTTGGCAATGTGAGGGCAGGCCAGCAGGCAAGGAGCAGAAAACAGGGAAGCAGACAGGCCGGCAGGGACTCAATGACAGGCCGGTGGTCAGACAGTCGAGAGGTCGGAAGCAGGCAGGATCAGCATTGTAGAATAGTTCTGGAGTTGCGGGAAAGCTCTGTGAGTACGAGAGACGATCTGGCAGAGACTGGGTGGAGAGAGAGGATTTATATAGAGGGATCACAGTTGGAGGTTGCAGGCAGGTGAATGGGAAAACCAGGAGTGGATCATGACAAATACAAAGTTCTACTGTTAAAGACCATTGGTATGGTTGGTTTTAATATATTTGAAATCAACCAAAAAGCGGTTTCTGATTTACCTTTTACAATACCTTCATATTTAATATTTTGTTACATGCATAATTTTGCACAAAAGGTTCTAATCAAAAGAAAAATAACATGAGTGAGTTTATCTATTTTTAGAGTATAAAATGTCAAAATGTAATACGAAATAAGGCTTTCCATGTGGTCATTTTATGTGAACTATTTTATTCACTGAATACAGAAAATGTCCTATATGTGAATATATATCATTATCGGATATGAAATGACCTATATTGGGAATATGATATTTTGTCATATCGCCCACGCCCTATTTTGGGCGCAATCATGAGGAGACAAGAGACAGAGA